>JAOVVB010071471.1:0-13980 GCA_028570985.1 Heterobranchus longifilis
TGCGAGAAGCAGCTGGCCCTAATCTAATGTGGCCCCCAGGTATTTTCACATTATCTAATCTGGCCCCCATGCAAAAAGGTTTGGACACCCCTGATGTATGTTAACGTTTATATATTTCAGAAACAAAGACATGCTGCTATCTGCTGAATAAGTGTTTTAAAAAATGTTAATTTAAGTTCAGCAAACTCTCTAAATATCTGTATCGGCATCGGCCAATGAAAAACCCATATCAGTCGACCACTAGAATCGAATCTGGACCCTAAGAATCTAAATCAAATCGGGAGATACCGAAAGATTCACACCCCTTGTATAACAATGCAACTCTACAGTACAGTAAGAAAGTAATGTTATGCTAACATCTACAGATCCTTATAAAACATCACCCCACGTTGCTTCTCTTCTCTTTAGTCATCTCCGGTCTGTGAAAAATTCTGACTGTTCAGTTGATTTCACAACATCCCTTTTTAGAATTTTAGCAATAAGCCATATTTTTCCCATGTGAATGCACAATTGCAAATGCTGACTGTTGCCATTCAGGGGGGAGTGAATGACCTCTGTGTACACAGTGGGTTCACGTGTATAATTTGCGATCGCAAGTACTTAGCAGAATGACTCTCGAGCTTTGGAGTACCGTTATTAGAAAATGATATTGTCCGGCAGCGTTTTTTGGTGATGGCGGTAACTTTTTTTCAGTTTTTGCTCCCGGATTAAAAATAGTTTGAGTCCCTGCCTCTTATGTGCGTGTTATGTGAAACATCCTGAATGAAGGTCTGTTGTCTTTGAGCTGCATGGTGGAAGTGTCTCCTGGCACCGATCCTAAAGTAACACCTCAGCAGGACACACACGAGGGCAGACGCACACGCGCGCTACTGACCCCCTCACCTCTTTGCTATTAATACAGTCTGTATGTGTTTATCTTCCTGTGTGCATGTGTGTGTTCACCCACATGTGTTTGTGTGTTTCGGGACAGGACATGGGTCAAGATGTCGAGTCGCACTTTCAGGAAGTGTTGGCGGCTCTGGAGCAGAGCGCGGAGGAGGGCGGCAGAGGGGAGGGGGGGGCGCTGAGGAGCCGTCTTCAGCAGCTGTACGACAAGATCGTCACTGACACAGACTCAGGTAGGAGCTGCACGCAAGGCAGAGTTTCTCTGAGGCACAGCTGCTCTGTCCTTATTGTCAGTCACAGCTGTTTATGTGACCAAACGAGGATGTTGCTGTGTTCTAGCAATCTTCATATTAACTGATGAAGACACTCTAACTATACAAAAGGATCTGCATGAAAGTGAAACTTGACTAAAAGTGATTTAAATCCAGTTCTGTGTCTTGGTAATGTGTGTAGACAAACGGTGCTTTAGGCTTCCCTAAACACCGTTCATCTGCTGCTCACTGGTTTAAAATCAGCAAAGTATCCTTCTGAGTGGATCAAATATTTGCTATTTGGTTTCATTAAATTACATCCACCCCAGTTGTAAAGCGATGATACATTTGACATGGATTGTATGTGTATATATATAGCGCATGAGTATTTTTATCTGATTTCTTGTTTGGCATTCAGGGTTACCATTTTCCTGGTTTGCAGTCTGAAAAAAAGCATTTCTTTGAAAAATGTTGAAACTGAAAACTGGGCCCTGTTTCACGAAAGTGGTTTGTGGGCACCGCTTACACAGATCACAACCGGTGGCTGTGTCACATTTCACATTGAAATGTTTGGAGGATTGTTGGTTGAAAACAGCACATACATTTCCTTAAAGTCCTACAGGGCTCTCACATGCTCATCTGGGGCCTCATTACAGAAAGTTCCTCTGTCTGAAATCCTGTTGTCTCCCATTAGGATGACATTTAGGAGTGTCGGTATTACAGAAACATGTTTCATAACTGCATTCAGTAAAAATCCTATCTTATCTTAGAATATTCATTTAGCTGTTTAGCTAGAATCCTAAATTAGGATGGCATAGACACAAAGTCTATCCCATCCTAACTTCCTAAATTTCCTAGAACCTAAAATTCAAAATAAATACCAAAAATGGCAGCAGCACTGTTGTTAGGTCTCTGTGGAAATGAAGATGGGGAACAACATGAACATAATAATATAATGATTGAAAGGCTACTCAAACTGTATGATGATGCTTTCAGTTTCCCAGCCCATGTATTAATGAGTATATATCCACTGCATGTTTCATGTGTACATTGTAAACATAGATACAGGCATGACGGGACGAGAGCCGGTCAAGAATCAAATCTACAGTTATAGTTAGGATTTCTTAAGTTAAGATAAGATACAGTTGGCCCGGGTAGCGTAGTGGTAATATTCCCTGCCTACCAACACGGGGGTCGCAGGTTCGATCCCCTCGTGTTGCCTCCGGCTTGGTCGGACGTCCATACAGGCACAACTGGCCGTGTCTGAGGGTGGGAAAGCCGGATAGGGGTGTGTGTGTCCTGGTCGCTGCATTAGCGCCTCCTCTGGTTGATCGGGGCGTCTGTTCAGTGGGGAGGGAAACTGGGGGGAATAGCGTGATCCTCCCACGCGCTACGTCCTGCTAGTGAAACTCCTCGCTGTCAGGTGAAAAGAAGCAGTTGGCGATTTCACGTGTCGGAGGAAGCATGTGCTCGTCTGCAACTCTCCCCAGATCAGCAGAGGGGGTGGAGCAACAACCGGGACAGCTTAGCAGGGGGAATTGGATAAGAACAATTGGGAGAAAAAAAATAGTTAAGATAAAAGATAAGATACAGTTAGGAGGTCTGAGAGGACACAGCCATGAGTTTAGGGATTGCTTCTGTAAAAGGAAGATTTGTTTCCTATCTTTGAAACTTAACATGGCACACACAATTAGGATATTTTTAATGGGGCCCCTGGGATGTAGAAATGTCTGTTTGTTTGTTTTTTGATTAGTGAAACGTGTCTAAAGTGGAGAGAGGGAATTATCTCACGAGTATCCCTACATGTTCTTGGGTTCATCCTCGTTATAACTGAGCTGGTGTTCAGTGTTCTGTTAAACACACACTCTGTGATGGACGTGTTTTCCGAGCTTGACACGGCAGCTGTTGCTGAGATCAGACACGTGACCTTGCCTCTGTCGAGCGGTTTCCTCCATGGCCGAATCAGACGAGTCAGTTGTCTGTATTTTTTTTAATAATTCTCCGGATATCTATTTCTATGACATCCAGTCTTTCCCCCCGCTGTTATCATGTCAGCGACCCGTCCAATAAAGCTGCTCTCCCCTCATCCCAGCTGGGAGGCTGAGGGATCGTCTGCAGTGCTCACAGAGAGGAAGTCGTGGGTGCGAGGAGGTGTTTTGTTTTGAGTGTCATTGTGACAGTTTTGGTCTCTTCCTAATCTCTCTTCCTTCCTGTGTGTGTGTGTGTGTGTATTGCAGAGCCATTGTCCAGTGGAGGTCTGTGTGACCGCCCTCTGCCTAACCCAGAGATGAGCTTCCACCTGTGGACGGAGGATCTGGATATCTGTGAGTGGCTCTGGAAAACTGTGGGTGGGGGGGGGGTCGAGAGGAAGTTGTTACGACCAGTCAGCTGAACAGAATTAGGCTGAAACTGCAATTATTTACTTTCAACTTTTACTCAAAAAGGAGCTGAATATTTTTGTAATCACAGACAAAGGGTGTGGCCTGAGTAGGGCTGCATGATCAAAATAATGTTAATCACGATTATTTTGATCGATACTGAGATCACGATTATTCATTGATTTTTAGGGACAAAATATTTGTGTTTCACTTTCACATTTAAATAAACGGAGCACTGCTTTCACTTCCATGTTGTGCTACATTCCTGCTAATGTACAAATCTCTGCATCAAAATAAGACCGGTCCTTACTCACCGCCCATCTCCTAGAAGCAAAATATAAATTCAGTTGTAAATACAATTGTACAATTGATCAGTCGGTGATCAACTGAGACTGGATTCATAAATAAAAGTGTACCAAAACGTTTTTAGATACGTTGACGCGCTGTACAGCTGTTAGGAATGTCTGAGTTAATGCTGAGCTATCAGCTTACACGCTGAAAATGACACATTTTGAAGATTTGGATCGTGCAATAAGGCAGGCCTGCTCTGTACTTTCGGTGAATGATTGTAAGGATCTACAAATAATAATGTTCACAGCATTTTCGTGGAGGTGTTCCACAGAAACGGGTTCTCTCCCGACACTATTTTGCAGAAGCACCGCTGCGTGGCGCCGCCCAGGACAGGCCAAGCAGGTTTTTTTTTTTTGAAAGCACATTGAATCCAGACCTTCCTCCAGTGTGGAGATAGATCCGGCTACGCACGACTAACCGGTGAATTATATGACAAGAAAAACTCCTGGAAAATGATTTCTTAAAAAGAGTGCGAACCCTGAAGTTGAACGACTTTGCTCTGCCAGCAGAAGCGAACGTGTTATTCGTCCCTTCGCTCGGTGGAAGTGAACGGGAGGCGAATATTCGGCAGTGTTAATCTGCATGTGAAGTGTGCGTGTGCTTGTGTTCCAAGTCCAGATGAGATATGACAGCAGTCGGTGAATAAACGCAGAGAGAGCAGCGTTGGTTTGTGCTCTGAATTACATGTAAATGATGAATGTCGAAATGTTGACAGGGCGAGTGCTGGCCAGGTGGTTTCGCTGCAGCTCTGTGTCGGAGCCGTTCTCCCTCTGCCAGGAGCAGGACGACTTTGAGCTGGGTGAGTCGCCCAGCGACCCGATGCCGTCTGACATGACTCGCTTCTCCGTCATGTCCAACGACAGCGGCATCGAAAGAGACCTGCCTCCCGGCGCTGATCCCACCCCATCGTCATCTCTGGACGCTGCCAGCATGAGCGCAACATGGGAGCAAGGCAAAAGGTAAATCTACTAACTGTTAGCTTACATTCAGTAGATGCCCACAACAATTTCCTTCGGGATTAATAAAGCTGTATCTTATCTTATCTTATCTTAGTTTTTATGTATGTTACTTAATTTGCAGTCTTTGTAGTAAAACATGCACAAATGCCGTTTTCCAAAGCATTCCTTAAGTTTTTAGAGCCACTGTTTTCCATGTAAATCATCTTGAAGACACTTGAAATAAAGTAGGTGCTCCTCACCAAGAGCATTCAGGCGATTCTGATGTTGTCACACGATTGAATGCCTGTCATCCTGATAACTATGGGTCAGTAGGGGCATGCTGACCTTGCTATAAGGTGGTTATCAGCTTGTTGAATGGGCTGACAGCCTACTGCATTGATGGTAATGAAATGCAGCGACGTCGGAAGCCAGATGATGACGTATAAAGATCGTCCAGACTCTGATACTCAGGACTTTCACGCAGGAGACCAGAGTTCGCATCTCGGTTGAAACAACTTTTTTTTTTAACTCTACCGACTGTTTTCGGTGCCTAAACCTAACAAAATTCACTGAAATGTAGAATTTTTTTGTTTACTTAAAGTGAAACCGAAACCTACCGAACTTGTAATCAAGAACTTGTTGAATGGGCTGCTATCATCCCCATTCAATACGTCGATAAGAGCCTTCTGCACCTTCTAGTGTGGGGAGCCAGCCCCTACTGACCCATATGTATCAGGATGACAGGCAATCATATAAACGCATTAAATCGTGTGATAACATTGGAAGCTGTAGGTCACTTGATTTCGATTAAAGGAAACTCTTAAGAAAACATCAGTGACGTTCATCTGTTGCATCAGCTGTTTTGGTTTCCGAGCCTTACATCATTCTAACATGATCAGGACTTGGGGGTATGGCAGTAAACCTTCTCCTTCTACCAGTGAGCCAGAGTCGGCGAGGCTGTCACGGCGGGGATGCATGAAGATGAAACCGTCTGTGAAGGACAATATGGTGCTGATGCAGGAGACCCTGGAGGAGCACGCAAGCCTCGGAGGAGGAGGAGGAGGAGGGGGAGGAAATGGAGGGCGCGGAGGAAGAAAAGGGGTGACTCTGCAGAGGCGGGCAGGAAGCAGCGTGATGCAGAACCCCTTCCCCAAGCAGCTGAGACACTTTACCGCCAGGATAGTCGCCATGGGAGACGACAGGGTACTGGGCCGCCTGGCCAAGGCCTACTACTTCTTCAGGTGAGGGACTCTTCACATCACAAGGTGATGGAGCTTCTTTTACACAGGGCTCATACAAAGTCTTGAAAGTTTGGAAAATGCTTAATTTTAACCATTATGTTCTCAAGGTCAGGAATGTGCTTGGATTTGATTATACTCCTTGAAAAATGTTTGCTTTTCAACATAATCTGGTATTTCATCGACACAATCACTCACCAAAACCAAAAATCTTTTAATATTTGAAATGAAACAGTCCTGTCGTCTATTTGTTTGTTGTCTCCTGGCGTCTCACACCAGACAAAACATACAAAGTTAATATGAACAGCGAGTAAAATAAACATTCATACAATATACATTGATTGCTGTGGGTATAAAGGAATTCTGTCAACTTTATTTTTCGCTATTGTATTTATAGTAATAATTCAGATGTGATTATAAAGGCGTGGAGGCTCTTGAAAAGTGTTTGAATTTTACTCTTAAAAAGCTGTATGAAGCCTGTTTACTGCAGCTGGAGATTTGTGTGTGACTGAGCTGAATATATTGCTTTCAGTTTTATATCCCTTTATGTAACTGGAGTAGCTGTATAACTGTAGACTGCTGTAGTAGTAGCATGTTATTATTTATGGTAGTCTTTCTCATGAACACAATGGATTACACACATTACAATACAATATTATAATGGAAACTTTATTCTCACAACATACACTGGGTTCCCTCTGTTAAATACATGAGATTTTGGAGCAACTTGCCAATGTTTTTGCATAATAATGAGGGAAAATCATTTTCCTTGAAACTATCATAACCAATAGTTGAAAGAAATACCCCTCTTTGACACAAGAAAAGTATATACTTGAGATGAGAATTTGCAGAAACAGATTAAAGCCATTCTAAAAAATAAACCAAACCACAGTTTTATCGATATTCCCTTGATTGGACATTTAAAAAAACTGAGATATCTGTTTTTGCAGATGAACCCTTCATATATTGCAGGATGCCTTAAATGTAAGATGGAAATTATTTTTGTTACAGTAAGTAAAACAAGCTGTGGCATGTTGACATCTAATCCTAAATTACACAAATATCTGTATATACTGTATGAAAGCTAACACTGTCTTTTAAGCATTAAACATTTTCAGGTGAACTCCGGGACTATTAAATCACTACTTTACATTCTTTCCAAGTCAAGTTTGGGAAGCCAAAAACTACTTGTTCTATTGTTAATTTCAACCTTTTTACTGCTCAGTCCAGCGTGCACACACTTTGTGCTTCTCACGGATCTTTGTCTTGTCTGTGCAGGAAAAGGGAAGCGCGGAGGCTTTTTCTTACAATGAAAATCAATCTCCAGTTTTACTACATCCCTGTTTGCAGGACCACAACTCCCAACTCCTCCATCAAGGTAAGGCCACTTCCTCTTGTCAACACACCATCGGCCTGCTATTGTGTGAAAGTCAACACACCTCTAGAGATAACGAGACAAACGGCTTCTGTCGTAACACAAGATCACTTTGCCCATTACAAAGTTCTCATTGTGTTTATTTTTAAGGAATGATGTCGTGACGCTGCATGGGAATGCTCAGTAATGACGTGACAAGATTCCAAAATGTTGAATTCACCTGAGAACTATTGTCTTTTTATATTATTAATATGATAGGAGTCATTAAACAAACGTCAAGTGTAATTAAAATGTTTTCTGAAAAAGATATGCATTTGCTTGGCTGCTTTGCTTTTGCATTGAATTGTTCTTGGTCTGATATTATAAAATAGTCATCATCTGTCATTATTGCTCTTTTTTTCTTCTTAAGAACCTCTGTTTAGTCTTTTTGTCTGATGTCATTGAGATTAATCTAAAATTAATGTTAGTTCAAGTGTCTTTTATCCACCAAGGACTTATTTTTAATAGTTGTTTGCCCCTGCTCTTTAGAGGCAGATAATAAAATTGACCCTCACAAATTTTGTGAAGAAGAACTAAAATAAGTTTAAAAAAAAAAAAAAAACATGCAATAGTCCGAAAAAAAAACCTTCAGGGCTGTCTTGTTCCCTCGCTGCTGTTGATTTGCTAAATTTGATGTAATTTTTGGTTCTAGGAAAACCTCCATCAATCCAAGGAGAATCTCTGCACTCTGGGTTCCTACTTGAGCATGGTGGACCCGTGGTACAACTCTAACATCAAGAGTTTAGGCTGCATGATCCCCAAACTGGCTAAGATGGTACGAAATCTAAACTGTTCGAGAAAGCCTTTGTTTGTGTTTGAGGGGCTCGTGAGAAGAAACATGGATTCTCTTTAGTTTGAATACTTGCACATTTTCTTGTTCCACTGTGTTGCAGCTCGTCTCGTCTGTCTGATTCACAGACACTCAATGAAAATGTCATCACATTACCACATCCGATTTAATCAACGTAGAAACTGTATTCTGCACGAGCAGAAACACAGGAAGTTGCATAACATCTTTTACTGCGAGTTAAATATGTTGATTTCATTGAAACCACAGCTACAGTGAGCTGAACTCAAAGACATCTTGACACTGCGTTCACAGGCAATAGAATCACCATAAAAAATCCTAATGTGTAAATGGCATATTAGAGGCGACTTCTCTTTAGGAGAATTATGGAAAAGCTTGTTGTGTTCTAGTGTCGAGCACTCTTTGGCTAAATCCTTCCTGTCCAAAGTTTAATTCTCCTTTAAAAAAGTGTTTTTTCCTGCATCCTCCTCTCTTTTCCAGAACATTTTAAGTTACTGGAATAAATGGAAAAACATTTGCTTTTGAGTGGTTGAGGTTTTAAATTGTGTTTTTATTCAAATGGCACATAAAGGATGAACTGAAGTTCAAATTTAAACGCAAAACCATAAACTTAAAGTAGAGCTGGGTGATATGGAGAAAATCAAATATCACAATATTTTTGACCGAACACCTCGAAATAAATATTGCAACGATATTATAGGGTTACCTATTGGTGCTTTCACAAAATATTTACACAATGAGATTTTTGATAAATAATCATCAGTAATGTGGATATAATGTGAGTAAATGCAAATAACTGAACAGCTAGAACAGTCTGGTAAGTTCAGAAAATGACATCACTTTACTGTAATGCAGCCTTTAAAACCAGGAAAAGACAACACTTATGTCATATTATCTAAAACGATATTGAGTCTCATATCACGATATAGATATAATATTGACATATTGGCCAGCCTTAAGATAAAGTCACTTTCTGTTACTTACAGAGACAAGCAGTTGACCTTTTAGTGACTCATCTTATTCACCTGATGTGAATAAATATGTGACCAAAATGAGTTTGTGGTTAGCACATGATGCAGGCAGGAAGATTAATTTTACACCACTTTTGTCTTCTTTACCAACAGATGAACCCAGGGAGGCCAAAAGAGCCCTTCGTCTCTGATGTCATTTCCTACTACGTTCGTACCGGCCAGCAGCCCGTCTACTTCACCATCTACTTTGTTAAGGTAGTATGATACATTGTCATGTGTACTTGTTTAGTTTCTGACCTGCGCTGTGTGTAGTGTACTCTCCAATCTGCAGCTTTATACCAAAATGTTTTAAAAATATTCACATTTTTCAAATGTCTTGTGGTTTTTAAAAGTTGTTTGTTTTCCAATAGATCACATTCACCAGCATGACACGGGAGCCTGTGGAAGATGTGTTTCTTACTCATCTGAAAATGGAGTTTCCTGAGTTCAGACAGATCTCAGCGTCAGTTAGAGGTGAATAATTGGGTATACGTGAACATTACGTTTCCATTGTTTTCCTTCTGTTTTCTGATATTTGTGCACACCCGCCTGCCTGTATCTGTGCACCACCAGGTTTAACCACATGCCTGTCTCTCAAACAGATAAACAGAAGAAGAGCTCAGGGGAGGTATGCGGGGCTGTTGTCTCGATGAATTACAGAAAGGTAAGTTGCTTTTTTTGTTTTTTAGATCCATTATTTCCCTGTTAGATTACTAGCGATATACCAGTTTCACAGTGTACCGTGATGTGAAAATTCATCGTCAACATTTGCTTATCTACGATATGTTTTATTCTTTTTTTTTTTTCTTCTTTTCAAAAAGCTTCAGGTATCTTTATTGTCCCTTACAGGGAAATTAGTTTGCGGCCAGGGTACAAATAAAAACAACACCAACATTGATTGACAGCAACAAACAAGACATAGTTTACAGAGTGGTAAGGAGTTTCTGTGCAAATGTACAAATGAGCAACTGTGCAAAAAAAAAACAGCTGTGCAAAGAGCAAGTGTGCAAAACAAGAAATTGTGCAATGAGTAGTCTGGCTTGCTATGCGAACAGTGCAGAGATAAAGCCTTCGGGAGATCTGCCCGGCACCAGGAAACAGAAAGACTGTGTTCCTGTTCTCAAAGTCTCTTCGCTACAGAAAAAAAACAAAACCTCCTCTGAGAAAATGACACATTTTGAAGATTTGGATCGTGTAATAAGGCATGTCTGCTCTGTTCTGTCAGTGAATGATTATAAAGATCTACAAACAACATTTTCACACTATTTTGCAGAGGCACTGTCGCTGTATGTGGGGGCGTGGCGCACCCAGGATGATTGTGATTGGTTTAAGGAAATACAAACAGGCCAGGGAGTTTTTTCACTTTCCAGGAGTGAAAGTGCATTCAATCGAGACCTTCCCCCAGCAGTGCTGTGGAGATAAGACTGGCTGGGCGAGACTATGCAATGTGCAAATGTGCAAATAAGCAACCATGCAATTTGGCATCAGAAAAACCTAATCCTATCTACCATCTAGCATTTGAATGACAAGTAGGGACAAAGGAAACCTTTTCACACATTTAAAAAAAAAAAAAAAAAAAGTTTCAAGTTTCGCTTATAATTGTGTATAACTGTTTGTTCAACCAAAAAAACCTTCTGTTTTCTTTCCTATAAAGGTCATTTTAACTGATAATAAGAAGAAGAATTGTGTAATTTCATATACCGAAAAACCGTGATGTATTCTGAGACGTACCGTGAAAATCTCATACCGTTGCAACCCTACGCTGAAATAACCATTTCAGACGGTGTTGTTTGTGTGCAGGATGTCTTTGTGTGAATGCAAATCCCTTGACGCTTGCATGTTTTGTTTGTGTGCGTGTATTTCTATGTGTGTGTGTGTCCAGGTGACATTAAGTGGCCGAGACGTTGACAAAGGAATCTCAGTCAGGACGTCGGGCGCTCAGATCAATGCTATCCCCTCCAATGAAACAGAAGGTTCAGTGTTATCTCTATTACATAATCTCGATTTCATACTGAGACCCACTGTGTGGTTTTTATATCTATTTTATGATTTTATCTTATTCTTACGCTCTCTATTTTTATCTGCCTTCGTCTCATAGATCTGAACTGTTTGACCCTGACGCTGAATGAATCTCCAACAAAAACTAAAAACAACGTTGTGGTGAGTCTAGGCAATACGAGGCTAGGCTCAAATATCTCTAGTGGATTATCCCTATGGAGACTGTTTATGTTCAAACAACTCGTACAATGTAAATTAGTTATACAACAATAAATCTTTTTATTTTGAAATTCTCAGGAGTCAAAGATTCGCTCGAGCAACATTAAGATTCGCTCTTTGGAGAGTCGATCTTTCACTGTTACGCTGGACAGAGATTGTCGCAGGACCTACAGAGACGTGCAGAGGTAAGAGAGTCGAGTCTTCATTTTTTACAACACTGAGTAAAGGTCATATAAAGGTTTGGTGTTTCATTGGTTAGAAAAATGATCATTGATAACCATCATTGTTATCAAAGGAGCAGTGTGTAGGATTTATGGGGATCTATTGGCAGAAATGGAACATAATATTAATAATTATGTTTTCATTAGTGTATAATCAACTGCATGGATGGATTACTAAATGGGCCTACCGGGCACAGGCCCAGGACGCCCCCCCTCTGGCCTTCACTTACAAAATGACACTCAAAGAGACACGTACCTACCAGGAAGAGACTCAAAATAACCACAAAGAAACATAAAACGACTACAAAGAGAGAAAAAAAAACGCTAAAAAGAGACCAAAACAATGACAGAGGTGCAAAACGGCTGCAAAGAGACACAAAGACTCACAATGACTATGAAAAGGGGTTATAACAACCACAAAGATACACAAAACAACTACAAAGACACACAAAACAACTACAAAGAGATGCAAAATGACAACAAAAAAGGGGCAAAACAACAACAGACAAAAAAAAAAAAAATACACAAAGACCAAAAAAACGACTACAAAGAGACAAAACAACAACAAAAAGAGGCTTAACAACTATAAAGTCTGTGTATCTTGCTCCTAAATAGGAGAGGTGGTGGGGCGTTTTGCATGTCTGTGCCCAGGGGCCCTTTGTCTCATAATTCATCCATTATCACCGAAAACTAAGAGTCGTGTTGTCGTTAGAATGAGCCCTTCATATCTACATGTGGAGCGGGTCCTCTTCCACAGAGCCCGCCATGTTTCTACAGTAGACAAACCAAACACCGCCACTAAATCCTACACACTGCTCCTTTAATTAAGGTCTCTTTAAGGTACCAGCAATGGTGGGTTTTAAAGTGGAACCCTACAGTTTGTATATGAAATTGCTCCGTCTGGGTCTAGTTTGTGCCACACCTTCACGCAGAGATTCCGCGATATTGCCGCAATGAAGGTCCACTGTTATGCCAGCACGGTGTTTTCACACTGACCCAAACAATGTCTGCACATCGGGTACGATTTCACACAGCATACCGGCATTCCGGGAGCAAAAGAGACGTGACGTGTAAACAAAGCATCGTCTGCGTCTATTGTGTGAGAGCCAGTCTGCACCTTACCTTGCATGGCAGCTGGATTCCCGCGATATCAACAAAATCACACGATCGCATTAATCGATCTTGCCAGGCTTCAAGTTCTACTGGTAGATACGGGCGTGGTTTAGGTGTTCGTTCAAAACAACACTGGCGGCTCCGCGTAGCTGCTGCAATACCGCAATACCGTCTCCGTAACTTTCATACAGTCAGAGAGGCAGAACAGGCTGTGTGTCATTTTCTCAGATGGATCTGGGATTTTCTGAACAATCTGGACCCAGTTTCTGTGCAACCCCAAAACTGACGGCTGTATTTTGAACACGTTTGCGTTGCAGCATCGAGATCTCGCCGTGTCTTGATCCCGGATACTGCGTCCAGAAAACCATGAGGTCCAAATTGAAGTTGGGAGAGGACAGAGACGCTGGACTGAGCAAATACATGAGCAAAGGACTCCCTCTACCAATCAACACATTTGCCGGCATCATCACCTGACGTAGTGGAGGAACCCCACAGAAAAAACTTGAAAATTAAGACCACGCTGTGTTTTGACAGCGGGAATGGTTGTTCCTTTGTGATAACAGAAGTCTGACACGTGAAAAGACAAAAGGAATTCCCCTTTTCGTCATACTGAGCTGCTCTTGAAACCAAAAAGTTTCAGTTCTGTCAGCTGCGACTGACTGGCATGTATTGGAAAAGACTAAAAATCAAAAAGCAACACATAAAGTGTCACTTCCTGCAGTTGATGGAATAACCAGTTGGCAACAGCACCAGGAACAACATTGTATTACACCGCAGGGTTTGATTGAACTTCTAGTGTTTCTACTGCTGTACATATTTTAAGATAGTCAGTAAATATACGCAGATTGGATTTCCAAAGAACAACACTGCCTGTGACACTAGCGTAATGAAAGGTATGTACCTGTATACATTAAAGATCTCAGGATGACTGATAATTGGATCATTAATCATGTGACATCATAAAAACTCTGCAGGCAATCTGGAAAATCTGTTTCTGCAAGTCACCACTCGGTGAGGCAGATTTGAAGGGTTGATTGTAACAGTCACTCTACTTCATAGATACACTACCTTTTACTGCCTTCTCCACACACACACACACACACACACACACACACACACACACACACACACACACACACACACACACACACACACA
>JAOVVB010071482.1:0-13980 GCA_028570985.1 Heterobranchus longifilis
TCATAATAAATAGCGATAAAAATGAATAAATTAGTAATGTAGTAGTCTACATGGCAGTTTATGGCATTTTCTCCTAAATCCTACTCCACCTACCTTAGTCTTCAACTTCTTTTAATTACCTATAATTTAAAAAAAAAACAGTTGGATTTACTCATGGACTTATTTCACTGGAGCCACTCTTTGGACTTATTTTATGAATTGAATGAATTAATTGATTTTTATTATTGTGTCATGCATGAATAACATGCCCAGCCCAAACGGCTTTACAAGACACCATTATTTACAAAAAGATACCAGAGTAACACCATAGATTATATATAATACTAAACAAATAAACACACATTTTATGTCCTTAAATTTAATTTACTAAATTAGTATTAGACTTAAAATGTTATTGTTGGATTATAATCCCATTGTTGTATTTCATGTTATTTTTAACTGGTCTTTAATTGTTGCTGTTGTGGGTGTGTAAATCCCATGGAGACATTGTATATTAGTTTTGGCTAAACACAGACTCATCAATTCAAGTTAACCTATTTCAAACAAAAGTATGTAAACTGCAATTCAATTCTAGACAATTCAGTAAACTCACGTCTTTATCGGTGGCATTTTAAAATATTTTACGAATAAGGTTGTTGTTGTTTTTTTTTTTAGAATTGACAGGAGTGTATGTGCAGCATGAAACATGCCATCAACATGAGGTCATTATATGTGTTTCTTACTTTACAGCAAGAGCAGTATGAAAGCACAATTGGCTTTAAACTGCCAAACTACAAAGCCTCCAAGAAGCTGTGGAAAGTTTGCGTTGAACACCATACCTTCTTCAGGTAAGACCAGCAGGTCGTTCTTGCCTTATTCTGAATGACACTTTCCTGCCCGGCAACAGAGGTCATTCAGAGGTTCTGCTTGGATAATTGGCTAACTGGTCTCTGCAGCTTAAGCCTTATATTGGCTCCCTGTCAGTTTAACCACAGAGAAGCTACATACCCATGGTCCTGACCTTAGAATTAAACCTAAAAGGTTTCATCTGCTTAATAAGATAATGGTCAAAGTTGTTGCATAACAATGGCAATTTCTAGGGAATGCAAAATCCTTTGATGTGAAATGATGTGATTTATTTTAATTCCTGGTACTTTTATTATTCTTTTATTTATTTAAAAGGGACAGAGTAGAGTTACATGAGTGATGTACCGTACCAGATTATAGCTTCAAGCTAATGTGCATCTGTAGTCCTGTGGCAAGTCAAAACACAAACACAACACAATAGCAAGCAATACAACATAATTATACAATAACAAGCAGTGCAGAACTACACACAATAATACATGCACATGCTTGTCAAAAAGAAACAACACAAGTTATGAGGACCAATAGAATAAAAATCAGTGCACACGGAGCTAATCGGCTTTTAACAGACATTTTAAATGAGCTTTGAACGTGCTGATAGCGCTGCTTCCCCTCACATCGTCAGGTAGGGTGTTCCACTGATTTGTGGCTTTTACAGAGAAAGCTGATTGCCCAGACAGTGTGGCGAAATTGTGTGGTGCAAATCTCGTACAGATGAAATTCTGGAGGATCTAATAGAATTCACTGAGCGAGTATACACGAGATCACATAGTGGAGGAGGGTCCAAACAATTTAAAATTTTATAAACCATGCATAGATTTGAAAATAATCAAATCTCAGAGCTCAGTATATTTCTCCAGTCTCCTACAGTGATAGAAATGGATTGGCTTTTTGTGCAAGGTTTTTAGAGTTTGTTTGTATAAGGACTCCAGAGGTCTTATGGCTGTTTCACCATATGTGGGTCTGTCACTGAAATTAAATTGTCAGATGTATTTAACGATGGGTGTATGAAAATTAAAATGAATGTTTTTGTCCCTCAGAGTTCCAACAGTAGAGCCCCCCTCATCGCGTCGCTTCCTCGTCTTGGGCTCTAAGTTCCGGTACAGCGGGCGCACTCAGGCCCAGACCCGCCAGGCCAGCTCCATGATCGACCGCCCCGCCCCTCGCTTCACGCGCTCTGCCAGCAAGAGGCTGTCCCGTAACCTAGATGGAGGTATGTGCACGTGTGTGAACCCCTGCTGGAATCATTGCATGAAAAACACAGGTTTCGATAAGCTGCTCTCTGACTTGTTTCGCTCTTGCAGCTGGAGATGAAACTCTCCAGTTCCTGCAACGACTCTCAGCATCAACCAGGTCTGAGGTTGATGATTGGTCTCTGCTGCTGGCGTCTGACAAATACCGGCCTTCTCCTGAGTTCACAGGTACCAGGAACTGTGTGGAGCCGCACCGGCGCTTTTTTTTATTTGATTCTCGCTCGCAAACAACCTTAACACATCATTTAACACACTCATCCATTCTGGCTCATTTGCTTTTATGCCTGTAATCCTTTTGAAAACATTGCCTGTCAGCTGCGGCACAGAACTTGTCAGACACTGACCTACATGTGGGTAATGTCACCCACCTTGTACTTTCCCTGGCATGATCCCAGAGTATCTTTGGTCAGTCTGAAAGAAAACGTAAGGAGTTTCCTCACACGCTTAAGCACATACAGGCATTTCCAGTCTTGAGGCTGCTGTTCCTCATTTTTTGGCATTTTGAGAAGTTGCTGCTTGATGTGTGTTGCACAATGGCTTTCATTTGCTTGTACCTTTTTATGTTCAGCATATTAACTGACTCACTCATCACTGCTCCAGTCATTAAAACAGGATAACGCTGTAAACATTGAAAAGTAACGGCCAGTTTTGTCCCTTTTCATGTGCTCTTGTTGTGAAGGATGAGAGGAATCTTTCATTCAGCTTTGTACTAACCCCAGCTTATTGGACTCACAATAGTCTGGAACAAATGCTTGGCATCTGGTAAAAACAAACCACACGCTCAAAGCACTGTGAAGCATTCACAGTGGCCGTCATCTCTCCAGCAGAACCATTACATAACCTGCGGTCATCTCTTCACAGCCAGAAGGGAGTCTGAGCACGCTTTCATTCAGTCCTGGGAGGAGGAATGCCAGTCTGTTCACACAGTCACAGTAACCCGGCAGGACGCTGAGACTGGCTCTCAGACCATCACCCAGACAGCCAGTCAGCCGTGGCCGGAGCTGGCATCTGATGAGCAACAGCAGAGGAGAAAGGAGGACGAGTGGCCTGTCCTGTTCCATCGTCATCCTCCTTTTCCCTTTGTCCCACCTTTTGATTTTGTGAAAGAGCCAGGTATTTGCACCTTTAATGCCTGCTAATGGTTATTTAGCAGTTTGCCATAAGAAAAACTGAACCCATCTATCACTTTGGCTTGGATTTTAAAGAACATGCATCTACATTTTATTTTATTGTGGCCAGCATGCACTTTATGAATGATACCACTACCTTTATCCTTAAAGGCTTCTATAGAAACCAAGCATTTGGTGCTATTCTGCCCCATTTTCAACATAGACTGTATATAAAGATGGACGACGCATCTCCACTTCCTCCCACTGTACAGAAGTGAAGCCAGAATATCTTGAATATGGGTGCCGCCATTTTGTAATTTTGGAGCCAGAGTCTGCGCAGTAGCGACTCGGTGGTATCAAAGTCCCACCCATACATCCACCTGACCAATCGGCAGTCAATCACAGCTATCGATCATGATGTTTCACCGCCGTTTTTATAGCATCAAAATCACTAAAACCAAAATTATCAGAAAATGAAGAATTAAAAACGACTTAAAATGACAGAAACCGTCTTTGGGATGAATTTATTGGATGTAAATGACTTATGACCTATACTGCAGCCAGCCACCAGGGGGCCAATCAAGATATTTTGGCTTCACTTTTGGGGAGCTGTAATGTACAGTCTATGGTTTTCAAGCATTTGCAGTTTCAGATTGTCTGTTTTTTGCTATGAAAGTGTTCAGTATTCTGTATTTCTCTGATGTTGTCAGCTAAGATCAGCTTGGCAAAAATGAGCTCTATGGACCGGCTGTTGCAACCAGCACAGACACAGCAAGATGATTGGTTCCTTTACTTTGACCGACTCTTCCGCCTGTCCTCGCTTGAACGTCTTGACAAACCATGTGAGTTGCTTTGTGTGAATTTGTGTGGAAATGTGACCTTCGTAATTTGACTACCGATGGCACAAAAACACTGTAACGGTCTGCAATATGAATCACATTTTTAGTTCCTTTCATGGTTCATTGTTTTGCTTTCCCCTTTACTCCTGCCAGTCTCTCCCCAAGCTCAGCTCCAGCTCCTGAAAGAGGAAGAGCAGGTCATGCGTGTGGCAAAGCAGGAAGTCATCAGTGAGGAGGTCATTGAGAGGCTGCAGGAAACTATGAGCTTGGAAGACAATCTGAGAGTGGTGGATGTTTTGGAAAAGAGGCTGAGGGAAGTTAGGAATTTAGAGGAAAGGCTCCAAGAAATGGATGAGATGGCAGGAAGACTTCAGGAAGTAATAGAAGTGGAATTGGGCAAGGAGGAGGTAGAGAAGTTAAGAGAGGAAGAGGAGCAGGAAGAACGAATACAAGTTGAAAGTATAACAGAAACAGAGGAGAAGAAATCTGTGAGGACAACAGAGACAAAGGAGGAGGAAGTGGATGAGTTGGAAGAGCAGATAAAACAAGTGTTTTTAAAAGGCTTGTTGCCTGAGGAGGAAGAGGTTGAGGTGAAGCAGGAGAGTGAAAAAGAGGTGACAGACGAGAGTCTGTCCGATGATAGCTTGAGAGAGACGCTACGCCAGATAGAGAAGGAATGGAAAGACGAGGTGGAGGAGAATATTAAGTCTGGATCTTCAGATGTCTCCAGCATCACTTCTATAGTATCATACCAGAAGGTGGAGCGCAGGACGAAGAAGAGAGTGACCATTGTAGACGAGAGAGGGAAGACGCAGGAAGGAATGGAAGATGTGCAGGTACAGCGTGGTGTCGTGTCAGAGGAGAGGATAGAAACAGAGAGGACATGGCGTAAGACAGAAATACTGGAGGAAATACTGGAGGAGGTGACTGAGGGAGGAGTAACAGAGAGGCTTCAGGCTGAGGATCAATCTCCGGTGGCAGATCAGGCTGTCTGGTTCATACTTTCTGACCGTCCTCCATACAAAGCTGTTTCCAAACCACCAGGTACGGTGTGTCATTGTGCAAACAGCTTCAGACCTCTACTAATCTCTCTAATATCACTACCATGTCCTTCTCTAATACTGTGTACTGTCAGTTGACAGTACACAGTTCTTCCCTTTCTTTTATAAATATACTTCAACATTTATGAAAGGGCTGTCTGTGCTGGGTATAGTTCTGGGTTATAGTCAGGTGGATGCAGTGTAGTGAAAGTAATGATGGTATAGTAGATGAAACAAATTTATTTGATGTAGATGTACTAATTTTGGAAAAGAGCTAAAAAATAAAAAAAAAAGACCAAAAAAAGACAAGGCAAACAACCACAGCCTTTGTTTTCTGGTGTATTCAGGAAAATATGAGATTGTAAAGGTCCCATATTGTAAAAAGTGAGAGTTCCATGTCTTTTTTATTATAAAGTAGGTGTAGGTGCTCTGTAAATACTGTGAAAGTATCACAATGCTCCATCCACAGAGAAAGGCACACAGCCTGTATTCAGAAACTGTGCCTTTAAATGAGCCGTCAGGACTTTCGTACAGTTGTGATGTCACAACTATATTGAATGAAAATTAATAATATATAAATCATCCATGCATCTGAATCATCTTAAAACAGACTGACCCACACAGAACATTCCTCCCTCACAGCCAAAACATCAATATTAACATATTAATCAACTATTTTTTTGTTATTTTCCTGAAATTGTATTTGTCACCTGCTACAATTAGGTGTTTTATGCTTGATTTGCAGTCTTTGTAATATCTATACTTTGGAAATAGTTTCTTGCAAGTGAGAATAACCCGCCACACTCTCTCCTGCTTCTCTTACAGTCAGCTTTTGGCACTGTGTTTGTTTGCTCCCATGTTCAAAGATTCTGTGTCTTTACTTTATTAGTTACCACTGTGGAACGTGCTCGGGTGGATGAAGGCGAGTATTTCACCTCAGAGTCTGAGGTTACGACAGTTGAGGAGAAAACAGAGATTATAGTAGAAGAGAGACAAACAAGAGAAGAGGAAGTTTGGCATATACCAGAGATCCCACCACCACAGACCATCACTGAAAGAGAGGATGACTGGTTTGTTTTGCTGGATGTTGTTCCCAGAGAAACAACTTATGTACCACCAGGTACTGCTAACAAACAACCCTGTGTTGCATTTCAAAACTTTGGCTTTCCTGTGCTTTATTTTGTGTTTGCTTGCTAATATACAGGATGTGTTTATCCCTGCTTGTTTTAAAATACTTTCTCATATCAGTTACCTTGAAGGAAAGAGACCAGATTGGTTCAGAAAGTTTCATCTCCGTGGCTGAAACTGCAGCTGAGGAGGAGATTAGAGAAGTAGTATCTGAAGAAAGAAAGATAATGGAAGAGGCGCCAAGATATCTACAAGAAATCCCACAACAGCCAGTCAGAGAAAGAGATGATGGCTGGTTTGTGTTGCTGGATGTTGTTCCCAGAGAAACATCTTATGTACCACCAGGTATTGTTAAAAAGAAAAACAATTACAAGCACCTTAGTGCTTCACAGCTTTATCAAAGCAAGCAATCATCCTGAGCTTTGCAGACACTGTTATCCTTAAATCCCCTGTACTGTCCGTAGTGTCTGAGGATTTTCATCTCTTTTGTCTTAGTTGCTGTTGCAGAGCGTGTTGAAGTGTCCCCAGAAGAACGTGTCTCTCTGGTCGAAATAACAGCCGTTGAGCTGAGAGAAAAAACAGTGGAGATTATAGCAGAAGACACAGAAATAACACAAGTGCTGAGTGAACAGCAAGTAGTTGCACTGCCACTGGCTGTGAGAGAGATAGAAGATGACTGGTTTGTGCTGCTGGATGTTCCCACTAGAGAGCCATCATATGTGCCACCAGGTACGGTCGACTTTCCCTGCAGACCCACCATAAAGACTTACAAGATTATTATAAGTGTCTCACAATGTGCATTCTGTTTGTCATTAGTCACCATGGCCGAGTACGTTCAGGTGTATCCTGAAGAAAGCGTTTCTACTGTGGCTGAAAGAACAATAACAGTAGAGTCCAGGAAGGAGGTCGTAGTTGAAGAGATGGTGGTGCAGAAAGAGGACACAGCACAGCAGAAAATATCTCAGCCAATCAGAGACAGAGATGATGACTGGTTTCTTCTGCTGGATGCTGTTCCCAGAGAAACATCATATGTACCTCCAGGTAGCTACAGCCTCCAAATGTCTTTTTTTTTTAAATTATCACACCAAAGAAGACCATCTTACAAGTCAACTGGGTTTCAAAGATGATCTCAGTTGTTAAACTGTATACAATATGAGGTCTTTCTTCCCTTTTGGCTGAAGCTTGAGTCTGAATTCTGTTTGCTTTCAGTTTCTCTGGCAGCTCCGAGCCAAATTTATCCAAGTGTTCAACCTCAGCGAATTGAAGTGATAAGCGTAGAGCAGAAGCTGCAGCAGGTAGATCTTGAACAGATTAGACTGCAGCCTTCCCAGCCACTGCCAGAGAGAGACGATGACTGGTTTGTGCTGTTTGATGCCATTCGTGAAGAGGCAGTCATACTACCATCAGGTATATGTGATAATATACGTTTGCACCCCAGAATTGACTCTGAAACATTATATTTTAAGACATTTACTGTTTTCCAGCTTTGCTTGATGGATACGCGATTGTCGCTCGGCGTGTTTGACTCTTGTCTGTTTGTGCCAGTTACTCCCGTTGAGATTGTTCCGGATGTGAGGAAGACGTTTGAGGTTGAGGTGTCTACCACAGAGACTAGAACGTGGAAGAAGATGATAATTGGTGTGGACAGCAGGCAAGATGAGACACGTCTGTCTGAAATTAGACCTGGCCCAATTGCACCGCCGTCAGAGAGAGAAGGAGGAGATGATTGGTTTGTCCTGTTTGACATCATCCGCGAAAAGCCTGTTGTCATACCACCAGGTACCTTTCATTACCAAAAGCGTCTGCATACACTAAAAAAAAATTCAGTTGAGTGGTGACTCATATCCTCATCACCTGATGCGTTCAGCTTTAAATAGCTCTAGCAAAAATAAAATGTTAAATAAATTAGCACCAAAATTATTTACCCTTATTTCTCTGTCAGTTGCTGTGGTTGAGCGTATTGTGGATGTGGTGGCAGCCACTGAACCGAAACCAAAATTCATCATGGAAGACGTGAGGCCCACTGTGAAGTTTGTGGAGATTACACCGTCACAGCCGACACGGGTGGATGACGACTGGTTTGTGCTGCTAGATGTTGCAGCAAAAGTACCAGGTATTCTGCTGTTTGATGTGTGGCTGCAACAGACGGTGTCTGTGTGTGCCTAACATTTTTATTACATCATTTCAGTATATTTAAGTCGACTGAGAAATCCTTGTGTGTATTCTGCATTAGTGGCTGTGGACGAACGCATCCGTACGCATCCTGAAGTAAGAGCAGCTAAAGAGTTTGCAGGCAGAGAGCAGAGAGCACAGCAGAGAGTTACTATAGTGGAGGAGACGTGGCAGCAGGAGAAGACGGTGCAGCAGAGACCACGTCCAGCAGTGAGAGAGGTGGAGGATGATTGGTTTATTCTTCTGGATGTGGCCACTAAGAAATCAGGTATCATAAAAATGATTTAGTCCAGCTATACATACAAACATCAGCTACACAACAATTACTCTAATATGTTAACCTACTGTGTCTCAAGACTAAGCATGTTATTTAACACCTTTACTTAGATTTTGCTAGGCAGTTTATTTCACATGTAAGTGTCCTAATATTTTGTACATTATTTCCACAATAATACCCGGTTGTGTATGTTTATTAGTCGCTGTCCCCGAGCGCCTCCAGTTCCCAGCAGAGGTGAGAGTTCCAACTGCCGTGGCCGAAACACGGATTTCCGAGAGGGGGCCGCATTTTGAGAAACGGATCCTGGAGGAAAGACGTCCAGTCACACAAACGCATGTCAACGATGATTGGTTTGTTCTACTAGATGTTGGCCTCAAAGAGTCAGGTATTCCATACCTGTTTGGGTTTGTTGTCGTTTTGCAGATGAGCCGCTCGCACACGGCCACGCTTCCTTCGCTCCATGAAACGCTTGGCAACATTTTTGCAGCCTGTTTACAGGACACACTGACTTGTGTGTCCACAAAAAACGGCAACGCACATTCACCATCATTCAAGGACCTCTGACCCTGCTGTGTTTCGCAGATTGAACCGATAGCGCGTTCTTAACTGCAGCATTTCACCAGTTCAACCACATCGAGCTTCGCAGCCTAACGTCATCTGCCTTTGCATCTGTCATCGGATGGCAACAAGAACTAATCCATGCTTTTGCTCTCATCGCACTTTGTGGACATTCGCTTCTGGTCCACCTCAGGTTCTGACGTGTGCTTGTCCTTTTAAAAAAAGACTAAAGGCAGCACATGAGGTACAGTATACTCTGCAGCGTGTGCACTTATCTGATCACACCGAGGCTTGAGACTGTAAGTATGCTGTGGTCGCTTGCATAGATGCGCTGTTGTGTGTTACTGTATTTATATGTTTATAGGTGTTTCATTGTGTCAGTGTCAGATGTACAATCGTATCCCTCGATAACACATTCTGCTAAAACACATCTCCATTTATTCACGTTTCCATTTTGTCTGTATTTTGTCCAGTGGTGGTGAGCACACAGAGGGGCACCCGTCCCGTCAGTGCTCCGGTCTTCTCCCAGGCCGCTCTGGCCGAGGCGGGGATCCCCATGGCAATCTTCGATCAGCCCCAGACCTCCACTCCAATCAAGAGCAGCCGCCAGGACGAAAGAAAGCTGGAGGTCACCGTAGAAGCTGTGGAGCCCTCAAAAATCGAGGCTGAGGTCAAGGTATTAAATTTCTCTCCGATCACTGTTTCACAAGTTTCTGTTGTAATTTCAACCTTAAATGTTTACATGCAGGAGAAATGTGGCATCATATTTGTGTGCAAACCATATATTCCTTACAGGATAGTGAAAGATCATTTATAATGTGTCCTCATAGTGATTGTGATAGCTATAGTAACTATACAATATGAAGAAATGTAATTCCTTCATAATAAAAGATGGTAAAGGAGCGAGCAGAGATTGTTCTCTGTGTCTGAGTGTGAACTGTGTCTCTCTTGCTGCTGTAGCCAGCAGTGTGGAGGGACCAGAGAGAAGTAGACTCTTCACTGATATCCACCATCAATGGGGACATCCAGGTTAGTGTCAGACACTGGCCTCTTGCATGTAGCCCCCTCAGAAGACTTAGCTGATGTGAGTGTTAAAGCCAACGAGCAGAGGAATGCTAACACGTGTCCCTCTCTCCTCCCCGGGTTAGCACGAGTCTGAGGTGACGAGCACGGAGGTGGTGCGCATGCGAAAGGTCAGATTCTTAGCCTCCGTATACGTTTTTCCGTAGCCATCTCTCCGCCTCCATTCTGATGATACCGAGCTTCTCATCCAAAAGACTAATCTCACCCTCTTCTCATGTTGTGCTTCCACACGGCTAGGTCTTAAATGAAATCCACATCAGGTTCGACGCACACACAGTGTATTTTAAGAGGTAGAAAAATATAAGAACAGATGGAATATGTAAACACTGAGAAATAGAATAATGTAACGTCAGTATGACAAGACTATGCTTGCCTCAGATTATGCTTTTACACATATTATTACAAGGTTGTCATTTCCTCTCATTGCTTGCTGTTGGTGTAAACCCTGGAATGCACACATGCATGATTATAGATTTGTGCACTTTACTAAAAAAAAAAAGAAAAGTGGCATGATAACTGGTGTTTTATCACGTTTCTGTAACTTTACCATTCTTTATTTTCTTTCTCATTATGAAAGTAGAAATCTTAAGTCCGTCCTCTATAGCTTCAGGTTCTTTGTTTTGTTAGGACATTGTAGTTTGGCCATTGTGGTCACTTAGCCTAACTACTATTTTGCATGCAGACTCCTCACAGCTCTGTTTGTCTATTGTGTTAACACTGTAGTGAATTTCATAGTATGCATGTCCAGTGTGTGGCAGTTTAATGCCAGCACACACGGGAACTGAAACAAACCCACACTTTTTTGTTCTTTTCATTTTTCACAGAAAAGAGCAAAGAAAATTGAGGGCGACTCAATTTATATAAGACATAGCCTTTTAATGTTGGAGGTTTGTATCCCTTCTTGAGGCGTCGGTCTCTGTCTGTATTTTCTTGCTCTTTGGCACAACGGCTGCTGTTTAATATCACGCTTGCATGTGGCATGATTCACACTTTTTGCATCAGCGTAAATGATGCTGTAGATTATGATAAATGTTTGTGTGTGTGTGTGTGTGTGTTGCAACATAACTCTAATCTGGTTGTTTCAGGAGAGTGCTGTTGAATTTACAACAAATAAGTATTATGGTTATGGTCAGGTTTCTTACACTTGCATTGGTATTAGGGGTGTAAATTACAAGTTTTATTGATTATTTGGACAACGATACAATAATTACAGTATAAGTCTGCCATGATACGATTTCGATTCAATTCAGGGGCCTGCGATCAATATGAGACGATGTCATTATGCACATTTAACACAATCAGTTACATTTATATCAACTCGCAAAAAGCAACTAAAATATGATTTGACAATTTAATTGCTGTGCTCTTTCAGACATTTAAATGAAAAACAAACTTTTTAATAAAAAGAATAAATATAAAGCGGGAATTTCAAAATAAAGGTGCATCTTAAAGATGATACGTATTGATATTTTCACTTTGCATCGACGATTTTGAATCATTGATTACTGTTGATACAGATCGATGTATCGTTACGTCCCTAACTGGTATACACAAACTAAGGATGCTGCACTCCATCCATAACATCCTTAAACTGCCACTGTTCACAAGCAGCTCCATTTTTATATGATACATATTTTTTCCAGATCATCAGTATTCTCCTGTTCCTGCTTTTGCTCTTTTACAGCCATCTCATTTTCTAACTTGCCAGTAATGCATTGCACTTTCTCAGCAGTTATGCAAATGAAATCTTCAGACCATAGAAATGAAAATCAAAATGATTACACGTCTTTGCTGTTGTATGTGAAAGGGATGACGTCTGGAGAAACACTTATCATTAAGTTGCTCTTTAGCACCACAATAAGTCCTAATTACAAGTAACACTTCTGTTCATTGACTAGATCAGAGGTTTTCAAAGTCTGAGACTGTGGG
The DNA here is from genome assembly GCA_028570985.1 of Heterobranchus longifilis. Taxonomy (NCBI): domain Eukaryota; kingdom Metazoa; phylum Chordata; class Actinopteri; order Siluriformes; family Clariidae; genus Heterobranchus; species Heterobranchus longifilis. Next base: position 12,235 of record JAOVVB010071482.1, read on the forward strand.
CCTCCCCTCAGACAAAGCCCTCACCCTCGCTTATTTTATTTGCTTAGTTTCGCTCATTTCACTGACACCTATGGGAGCATGATTATGTTATTTGATCCCACAACAGATAGCCTAAAATTGCTGTTTGTCATAACTTCAGATGACACCAAAAACATGAAAAAGCTCTGTCCTATGGTATTTATTAGTTTTTGATTCTGGGAAAGTCAGAAAAACAGTAAAATTCCCCAAAACTACTGTATCTCTGAACTATCATTTTAACCAAATTTTAGGCTATCCTGTGTATTTTTCACTTCCATTCACTGAGCCACTTTGAAAACCTCTGGACTAGATCAGTCTGTTTGGTAAACTGCGAGTCAATATATTGCAGATCTCAATAAAGATCAACTTGGTGCTAAATGTTGCCAAATGAGTGCTGCTACTGTTGCTTTTGTTCATTTGTGTTAAATGAACAGGTTTCCAGGCTTCGTCTTTGACAATTTGTTCCATGTCTGCCATCATCATCATCCCCTCTCCTGCTCTTTGATTTTTCCGTTTTCACGACATGTTTCACTGCCAGCCTAATGCCATCAAATAGACCATTAATGCTGTGCTGCATAGCTTATAGCTCCTTCCCATCCGAACTCCAAATAATGATTGACTTTGATAAATCACGGCCCCGACTCCTCTGATTCTTCCCTTTATAAATCAAAGTCCGGTCCCACGAATCAGCCGCCAGACTTGATTTTCATTTTGAAAAGGAGTCGCTGATAATCTATCAAGAATCCACATAGCGTGATCATCTAGATTAATGGTCCCTTCTAATTTATGTTCCTTTAGAATCACCAATTAATCCTGCTTCTGCTTGTTTGTTTAATCAGTAATAAGTCAACAAAAAAACAACATAACCTGACTGTGTTTTTCCCACTTTTCTTTATTCTCTCCTGTTTGTTAATCTCTCCCAACTACGCACATATCCTTCATCTTCCCATTCCTTCACCGTCTATCTTCACCGCACCCTCCCCCTCTCCACATGCTCCTGCTCCTCTCGACTCTCCTCCGTACAGGAGTTCGATAAGCCTCAGGAGGACCTGCTCAGGCACCATGCCAGCATCAGTGAGCTGAAGAGGAACTTCATGGAAGCCGCCCCGGAGACCAGACCCAGTGAGTGGGACAAGCGTCTGTCCACGCACTCTCCGTTCCGCACCCTGGGTATCAACGGTCAGCCTCTGCCCAGTGCAGATGGGGTAAGTCTCGCCACCAAATCCCTTTTTAGTTGATTTAACCTACTGTAAGTCCAGTTCAGGAATTGGAGCAAAATAAAGCCAAACATTAAACTGAATTAGAAAATCATCATGAAGACTAACAATTCCTGAATTGACTTGAAGTGCGGTTTTATGAGGTGCTCATCCATGATCAGTGTATTACCTGCAGTAGATGCCGGTCGGCATGCGCCCAGTTTGTAGAAGCAGACAGGAGTCCCGACACGGAAGCTAACGCAATGTAAAACTGCATTTAGCCACCTAAAAAAATCAATATCATTTTAAGTGTACGCAATATTTTGAATATTTTCACAGCTTTACCTTGCAGTCAGACAGCGCTTTACAACGGGGAACTGAAGCTGTTATAACGCTCTCTTCAAATCCACCAGACTCCATTGACTAAAAGAGTAATTTTACCTCACAGAACCCTGGAGTTGTTAGTTTGTTGGTCTTGTTTGTTCCTAACCTGTTTAAAACACCAACATCACCCAATAACACAAAGAAACTA
>JAOVVB010071502.1:0-12500 GCA_028570985.1 Heterobranchus longifilis
CCTGCCAGTGAAACTCCTCACTGTCAGGTGAAAAGAAGCGGTTGGCGACTTCACATGTGTCGGAGGAAGCATGTGCTAACACGTTCACCATATCAACTTAAAAGGTGATAATATATTAGTGTTGTTTTCACAGCTTGTTTCCACTGCACTCAGGGACCAAAACATCTGTTATTGCAGGTTTAAAGAGCAACTTAACACCCTCTTCAATTTAAACAACACTCCTTTAAATAGGGCTGCAACTAACATTCATTTTCTTAATTTTCGAGATCCGGAGATCCAAAACTATTTCAGCTCAACCCCTGAGAGGAGCCGGGCTGGAGGAAGTTAAGGCTTCTGTGCTGCTCTGTTTTAATGGATGGATAGAAATGTATTTGCCCAAAAGGGAAATTTGGTGTCTCCCTAAAACTTACAAAAGCACATCATGGATTGCCATGACATCTACAAATATGAAGAACACAGCAAACCATGAATTTTAAATGTTTATGTATTTATTACATTATAAAAGTACATCACAGCAATAATTAAATTTGCTGAGTGCAATGTAAATTTTCTCACATCCTCATAAGGAACGTGCACTGAAAAATGAGGACATAGAAGCAGTAAGTCAACACACTCACTATGTCGCACAGCGGAACAGCAAAAAAGAACGCTCTTCTATTTTAATTAGGAAAGTGACCCAATAAAAACAGGTCTGCAACCTATTTTGGGTCCCAACCTTTACCTTTGGTAAAGACTGTTCCAGATTAATCCATTCATTGTTTGGTCTATAAAATGTCAGAAAACAGTGAAACATCCCAGTTTCTCAAAGTCCAAGGTGATGTCTTTAAACGTCTTGTTTTGGCGAGGCACGTTTATTTATAGAGCACCGTTCAGACATGAGGTGATTCAAAGTGCTTTACAAGGGCATCAAAATCCATTAAACATAAGATGTTAAGAAAACATGAAAATCTCAAACCAAAATCCAAAGATATTCAGTTTAATATGATATAAAACTGTGAAAAGCAGGAAATCTCCATATTTGTAAGACTGAAAACAGCACTGTGCTATTTTTGCATGAAACATTACTTTAACGATTAATCGATTATCAACATAGTTGGCAATTCTTCTTCTGTCAATCTAAACGATTAGTGGACAAGTCGGTGCAGCTCTACCATTATACCTTTATAATATATAAATATTTTTAAAAAATGCATTGAAATCCAGACATGACCACTTACAGCTCTGACAGACTTTCAGTCATCCGACCCAACGACTGTCTGTCGCACACTTTCAATCTCTCCTCCTAAATTACAGTGAAGAGTTACCTATGTAAATACAAAATTCTGTAATTCTGCAAAATGTATAAATTCTGGATGAAACCAAAGATGCATGGCGACATCACAGATGTTTGTGTGGGTTATTACACCATTTTCTCTAAGAAAAGAACTGCCACTGCAGTTCACCCTATAGACTGGTACCAGAACATGTTGATAGTATAATGAAGTGACGATCCATTTCATCCACTAACTCAGAAAAGGTGGACACAGAGATCCGGACGTCACGTGACTCGTTTTGTTGACACCGCCATGTTGGCAGGAAAGTTGTGAGCAAAATTGAACGGAGCCAGCAAGGACATTGAACGTTATATTGCAAAACTTGATAGATTAGATATTACCGACCCTTATAATGCCCCAGGGGTGACAGCGTTCTTATGTTCCTGCAGGATCCAGACAGCAACTTCCTCGACCCTCGTCCTACTCTGCAGAGTCTTTGAAACAAAAGTCTGGACTGTGCAGATGAACAGAATCTGGATTTGTGAGGAATATTCAGCTTTAGAGTCTACTGGCTAAAAATTGCCAAATTGTCACTTGATGTTAGCATATGCAACTGGCAGTGCAGGCTAATCTTGATTGTGTTTAATACAGTAACGTTATACAAAAATGCAGACAGCACACGTTCCTTAATGCAATAAAAAGGTCAGAAAACATAATAAAAGCCTGTTAAATAAATAACATAACGCAGCTTTGCATTGTGTAACGTTACAGGATATAAAGTGGCTCTGTTGTGTATATGTATGTGTATGTGCTCAGTATACTTCTGTTCTCTTCTAGCACGTTTTATGGCAATAATCAATTTTTGTTGTCTTTTAAGATCTTTAGGAATAAAATGTTCTCCCTTAAAGTCGAGATGAAACAGAAGTTAGAGCGTCTTTAGCGTCTGTGTCCCTGATTGTTGTGGCATCCGGGCGCCCAGCAGCTATCCACCGTGTGTCATTTGACCGGCTTTCTCCTCATACTCCCGTCCACTTTCCTCCTGACAAAATGGCAGAGTTTTGATTTGGACTGGTGATTACCATGGATACGGGGTTGCGTGACATCGGCTCCCGGAGCTCTATAGTCTTACTCTTTGAAGACATTCTCAGGCGCTTGCTGTTGTGCCCGACACTGCATGTTTGAACAAAGTTATGTTGATTGTGTAAACGGATTAACATCTACTTCTAATCTTTTCAACGTTATGAGACAACTGATTGCTGCTAGCTCTCATTCTGATAATGAATTATTATTCAGACTGCAGATAAAGTGCCTCAGAAATATTTTTTTGTTTAAGTACAGGGTGTGTTATCAAATATCTAGAATTATTTACAGTTTTAGAGGCTGCATTGTGTCATTTCATTTCACTATATTTATTATATTATTACTATTAATAATCACAGGAACACCTCAAAAGAAAATGCATATAATTTATAATTCACCTACAGTAATCTCCAGGTTGAAAACTGTGTTTGTATTTTTCAGTGAATTACCACATATCACGTCTTTTCTGTCAATTGACAGCCAAGTTCATTCCTGCCTCCATGCCATCACTCATAGCTTACTTGTGATTAGACCACAGCTCCCAGCATGCCCGGGAGCGAATCGGGAACCCCTGAGAGGAGCCGGGCTGGAGGAAGTTAAGGCTTCTGTGCTGCTCTGTTTTTAATGGATGGATAGAAATGTATTTGTCCGGATCAGACATGTTTCAGAGACATTTTTCAGCGGAGAAGTACCTATAAGTACCGGCTAGTATGAACTCTGAGCCCAATTTGTGGAAAACATGCCCGTGGCCTTCAAGCCTGATTCAGACCTTAAGTTTGCTTGAGTCAGTTTTTAAAAATGCGTCACTCATCAACATTGCTAAGCCTGGAGGTCTGTGCTGGCATATGTGAGGTGATAAATATGTAAATGAAGGCACACCAGACTTCATTACAATACACCGACTTAAAAACACCAGAAAATAGCATTTCAACAGCCTGACTGATAAACTGGGAAATTCATACTAACAAAGAACAAACCCTTAAAAAATAACCTAAATAAACACTGATATTTAAATAATAAATAAACTAATATTTTAAGTGCTGTGTTAGGCTCCATAGAAAGAGCACAAACACAGTGGCATATCAATATGGAGGTCGCTCTGTTTCTTAGACACCTGCTAAGTTGAAAAGCCTCAGGATGTTGTCGCGGCTCATTTGCATTTACTAGCATTTTGAGGTCGAGCGTGACCGATTCTAAACCTTGGAGGAATTCTTGACCATGCAGCAAGAAGCAGCGAGTTAAAGACATGATATGACGGCTTCCTCCAGGACTGCATTTAAAACAGACAGATAAAATAAATATAATGTGATCAACGGAATATGAACTGCTGAGTCATAAAGACAACTATACTGCTGTATAATGTTTTTAGCCATGCAAGCGGTGTGGCTCTGGAAATGACAACTGGTTGTTTGCAAAACTTTTGGTCCAGACTGAAATATCTCAACAACTATTTGATGGATTGCCATGGCATTTTATACACAGTCATAATAACTTCGGTGATCCTCTGAGTTTTCGGCACCTTTAGGTTGACATTTGTGGTTTTGAGTGAAATGTTTCGACAACTATTGGATGGATTGACATTTTGTACATTCAGTTTCCCAGCAGGACAATGTGTCATCACTCTGGTGATCATTTGACTTCAACAGGTAAAACAAATTTAATTTGTCCAATGCTTGGTACTTGGTAATACTGGTTTGTGACAAAATACCTGCAGAACTAATGACATTCCCATCAGCCTCTGCTGTCGCTTGTGTTTACTACCAATTAGTGTTGTCACAATACTGGAATTTCTAACTTCGATACAATACTTTGAAAAACACACTTTGTACTGTTGTATTGTTCACCTGTCTGGTAGCTTTTAGCTATATCATTGTAAAGTCCATCTGATTTCATTTATTGAAATTCATGTTTACTATATGTGGTCCCTGTCAAATAAACTTTAAATAAAAAATAAAAATAAAAATAAAAATAAAAAATAAATATATATATATATATATATATTTATTTATTTTATTTTTTTTATTATAATAATTATTACAATAAGGAACTGATCACTGTTTATAGCCTTTTTTATGTTTAAAAACCTATATTATTCTGATTCCGTTTATTTTATTTGATATGGGCTTCACAGTAGCGTTAGAATTGTAACATATATTTGTGCACACAAACTAGATGCACTGTTTAAAGTGTTTGTAGCGAAACGCTAATTTGCAACACCTGTCCACAGGAGGCTTTTAGAAAAATGTCCACCCACCTTACAGCCACCCATTGTCAGGTCATATGACACTTGTCTGCTTCTTGTTAGATTTCAAACAAAACACGGTGAAGCAGCTTTCAGCTACTGCGCTCGACTAAAAAACATGTGTGTTCATCACTGCTTGTAATTACTGTATATTTTGCCAGCTTCAAATACTCACTGCATTCTTTCATTTCATCCTTTACACTCTTTTGACTCCTGATTTGTTTTTCCTTTGACTTTTCCATTCTGTCATTTTACTCTCAATCTTTTGTGAAGTACTTTCTAAAGTAATTTCTAAATGTGCCACATGAATGAATTGCCTTGTCTAAAGTTCCAAGGGCAACTTGTAGTACAAATTACAATCTTTGTACATCATCATGCTTTCAAAAACTGAACTGACGGTATTTAAAAGCTCAAAGACCTCATGCGGAGACACTCATACATCACTATGTACTTATTCATCTGCATTTTAGTGAAAAGAACAAAGACAACAATAAACCTGCATGCTCTGGCTAAACAATGCCAAAAATCAAGTAGTTTAACCTGGACCTGGATTGATTTTGGAGCTTTACATGTGATGCACTAGAACTTCATGCACTTTAAATTGGGCCCAATGTGATTAGCACGTATTGAGTCTTACAAAGCGAACACGCAGGATTCAAATTAATATTGCAAACTTCCCGATTCCCCCCATGACCTAAAGACTGAGAGAGATGAAGACAAATTCAGTGAGGTGGAAAATTATCAAATGCAGATGTCGGAGCGAGGGCAAGTCAAAGAGAAAGCGAGAGTAAAAAGGATGGAAATATGAAGGAGATATATGGGATTATATGAGACAAATGGGGAGGCTTACCTAAAGGTGACATCTCCGGTACCCCTGCCAAGTACGGTCCATCAAGAAACTTTGGCTCATTATCGTTGATGTCCTGGACCTTGACCACAAATTCAGACCTGGGCTCCACGGGTATATTGGTGATTCGGTCTACAGCTTGAGCTTGGAGGGTGTAGTAGGCCTGGGCCTCCCGATCAAGGCGCTTCGTGGCGTGTATGTCTCCTGTGTTCTCATCAATGGTGAAGATGGAGGTGGCGCCCTCGCCAGATAACACATACTTCACCTTGCCGTCTCCTTTGTCCACATCTGAGTGTAACTGTGAGAAAAAAGAAAAAAAAAGAAAGGAAAAAAAAAAACATCAGGTCAAGACGACCATATAAGAAAGTAAGCAATCTATTTGAGAACAAAAATATATTTCAGTGGTGATTCTGGACTTAATAAAGACTTGAGGGAATCTGTCTTAAAGGATTCTTCTGCTCGTAGTTATTGAATAATTATTACACATGGGTGATCCTTCACATTACATATTCAGCAATAACAAGTTAGATTGATTAAACTGTAATTTAAACTTTTAGCACATTTCATGTCACTCATCCTTTTTCATATAATGTATAAATATATATATATAATAAATACTACTAAAATATGTAAATGTTGTATTAATATTCATTTGCACCATGTGACTTTCACTGCTGATGTGACCAGCATGCACGCACGCACGCACGCACGCACGCACGCACGCACGCACGCACGCACGCTCGCACGCACGCAAATACACATCATGTTTATTGAACAAACATCTGAATCAGATCAAAAGATGCAGCAGATATGCATGAATTCATTATGTTACAAAGTCCCATCATGATTTGCATTTTGCTGCAAAATAATGGGATGAAATGAAATAGTGCCACTTACTGCAATGCCATTGTGACTTACTAACGAATGCAATGGTCATTACGAATGATCAAACTAGCAATTTTCCATTAAAACCCTAAAAAAAACAAAAAAACTAGCTCTTCTCACATTAAAACATTACTCATCTGACAAAATACAATGCAGATTTACCAAATGGATTTGTGTATTTAAAAAAAAACACTGGATTCTACATGTCCCATAATGCAACTCAATAACATCTTTCTGTCCAGGAACCTGTAATTTGGAACATCAAGATAAAAATGTTTCCTCAGGAAATATTTATCATCCACATTTTTCCAAAGATTTAATGCAAAACATTTTATAAAGCTGCACTTGGAAATGTTTTATGCAAAAATATATTTGCCCGAGTGGAAAACCCATATTCACCCCATCTTTCGGATCTTTGTTTAAATTACACTGATGCCAGGTGTAGATATTTCTTCTTTTTGCACACAACAAGTAGTCCAATATTCGAACAGCCTTTTCAATAGCAGTGAATTGATGCTGCGCTGAGTGAAAGATGGACTCAATGTTCCATGTTGTGCTTCTGCCCTTTGTCAATTACATATCTGTATGACATGCCATCTGGATATTAAAACTCAAATATTTAACAGTCCCCCCCCCTTGTTGACATTATGAGCAGGCTACTATACTACGAATAGCAAAACAGATTGTTTTTTGCCCTTTGAGAATCAATAGCAAGAGCTGAGGCCATGCTGTCAGATCAGTCCTTTTTAATGGACACATAAAACGAGTGGCCCAAGAAATAACGGTCAAGTTCATATCTTCTAAATCTTTTCAGTTCAATATTAATAGGAGTTAATGTAATGTTCCATAAACAGGCATACAGGTCTACAAACAAAAGCTTTTTTTTTTTTTTTATCATTGAACCTGTGCAGTCACAACCAACAACCTTCTTCTCATGGCAGAGATTTAATCTCAGAAGTCATGAGTTTAAAGATGACCTTAAAACCCTTCCTCAAAGTACAACTCCAACAAAAATAATCCTTGAACAATTGCAAACAAAGAACACTTGGAGGTTTTCGGAGCATTACAATTACCATGACAAGTAACAAGCCTTGAATAATCCTGTTTGAAGTCAGAGCTGTCTGATGGCCATCAACCCTTTCAATGTTCTGAACATCAGAGCGATCACAGAAACTGCCATATATCTGAGGGGAAGGCAGTTGTTAGCGTTCATAGATGGACAGATGGACCATTTTCAGCTGTCAGCAATTAGCAGAGTGCAGACTTCTGTCTTTACCCCATCACCTCCAACATGACAAAACAACTCAATTAACAGGAAAGCACGTAGAGCAAGCTCTTAGTGTTTTTTTCTTAATGTTTTTCCTGACTAAAAGTGTGCAGAATAAAGCTTCAATTGAACCTGTGATATCTACACTTCAACAGTGTTCTCAATTAAATGTTTTGCATCTCATTGTCTCTAAACCTATACAAATCCAGAAAGATCAGGCTGAGTAAATCCATCTGTCTGTCTGTAAAAGTTGCTCTTTTCAGATAGTTGCTTTCCGAGTCTTGCGTAGCAGACCTTCCTGGATCCAGTATGTTTTCACTCTTGGATAGGAAAAAAAAAAAAAACCTCTCTGGCTTGTTTGCATTCCTTTATACCAATCACAATTGTCTTGGTCAGCACTACACCCCGGATACAGCGAGGGTGCTTCTGCAAAATAGTGACAGAGAGGAACTTGTTTTGGTGGAACATTTACATGAAAATGTTCTTTGTAGATCTTTACAACCATTCACCGAAAGCACCGAGCAAGCCTGCCTTTCACACGATCCAAATCCTCTTCAAAACTTGCCATTTTCAGTGTGTAAGTTGATAGCTTGGATTTTGTTGTTGTTTCCCACAGCGAAGAGACTTTGAGAATGGGAACACAAATTGGAGGGACTTAGTAGTAAGGCTTATCCAGGCACTGTTCACCCGGTAAGCCAGACTATTGCTTTCCCTACTTACTCACAAGCCACACTTTGTCTAGCCTGTTGCAGACAAATGGTTTCTGTGAATTATCCAGTACACCAATGTCAACAGTGTAAATATTGCAAACGTAAAATGATTCTCCAGCGATTTAGTATTGCACTTCCATCAAGTTGGACGACACACAAGAAACACATTAAAAGATGAACTATAAACATTAATGCTGTAACATACTGACTTTTAGTCCCTATTGTGGGTCAAGCTTCAGAAACACTGGATCCTACATTTCCTATAAGGCAACCCTATGGGGCGACTCCACTGGTTGCAAAGAGACTTCCAGTTGTATACAAGTCAATGGGGAAATGAGCCTATTTCTCACTTGATTTATGACCGCAGTAAACAGTTTCATAGTGAGTTTATGTTCTCTATCACTAGTTTCAATCTTCTTCAATACAGCATGATGTTCATTTTGTAAATTATGGTCCAATTAAGAAGAAAATAGACAATAAAGCAGCATATGCTTTGGGGCGTGGCTACCATGTGATTGACAGGTCTCCGTACCCTAATGTTACTAAACTGAAGATTCACTGCACTCCTTGAAATGCAAACACAGCTTTTGCATTGGTTCATGATGGGATATTGTGGAAAAGAAAACCACCATGATTTGCATTTTGCTCTACATAAGGAAATAAAATGGTACAACTTGCTGTTTGCCAGAAATGATCCAACAAGCAATTTCCCAATAAAAATCTAGCAATAATTAGCTCATCTCACATAGAAGCTCAGATTATGTTAAAAGCACTAAATGTGTTTGTAACAGTGAAACAATGATGATTCACCAAAAGGTATTTCTTTCACTAAAAGTGTGAATATCAAATGATTCCTCAGGAAACATTTATCTTCTACATTTTCACAAAATGTTGCCAAGAAAAAAAAAAACATGCCAAGAAAGGTTTTGTAGCTCATTACAGACCGTCTTCAAATTCTCAAAGGTGCAAAAGGAAACACAAAAACTACGTATGCCCTAATTGAGACCCCATAGGGGAAATCCTGCACTACTCCTTGGATGCCTCAAGATTATGTCCCTGAAAATAAACAGAATTGGTGAGAATGCATAATTGTGACCAAGAATGCTCCTAAATCACAGCTGGAAATGCAAACACAGCTCTAGCCTTGGCTCGTATTTCTCCAGCTCCCCATTATTACACATGTAAACTGGTTGGGCGAACTCCAATGACCGCTCCAGTTTCCAGTGGAGTGATGAGATGATCAACTCTTCCAGGAGCTGGATGGAAACCACATTGCTCCTCCTGAATCTACGGTTCGCCAATCAGTTGGAGTCTCCTTGTCAGCGGCACCCTTGTCAGACTGGTCTGTTTCGTCAAGGAGCCTGAGGCGCTGTTCCTGAACTCCAAGTGACACTGAAGAGGCATGCTACCAATGACAGCCAGAAAACAGCCAGAGGCTTTTGCATCTCAAGGCAAATTTCCTCCACCAGCAGGCACGACACCACATGGTGCTTTTTAACTACAACCACCAGTGAAATGGGTGAGCCTTAGAACGAGTCCACCGACACGTCTTCATTTGGGTTCAGGAGATCTTCGCTGTATTCCTATCACTGCATGATCCACACTGACATCAGCAGCTAACTATTGCTGATAAAAACTCAGGGTTCCCACTCTTAGAGATACTTTTCCAGGGGTTTTCCAGGACAGTTTCTGGAAAACAGTGATGATCTAACTTGTATGACAGACAGGGATCAAATCAATATGGTCCACTCTGTGGAAGTCTGATTTAAAAGATGTACAGTCTATGGCTATAACCTATAATCTATACAATCATCTCTTACATTCTTGCATCATGGAATAATAATATAATAAAATGATCCTGAACATAACTTAGTGGCAATGTTACTTGTTTTGGAGAGCTCTGATAGATAAGAGTAGTAATTTGCAGCTAAAGAAAAATAGGAGAATGATGAAATCATTTTCCAGGACAACACAAGAATTTCCAAGGCTACTTTTCTCACATTTTCCATGTGTTTTCCATGACTTGAAAATCAGTCAGCTGTTTTCCAGGTTTTCCAGGACATGTGGGAGCCCTGAAACTGTCAGGGTAAAGTACTGACACAGAGTCGTCTGATGTTTTGTCAGAACCCCTTTGACTTTGAATTTTTAATATCCTTTTCAGACCTACTCAGTGCTCAAGAGCACAAAAAAAAGTACAGCTATTAATCTGTGAAGTGATAGTTTATAGAGGAGATACTATTTGAGCAATTTGATTATTTCTTTTATAATTATGATTATTTTTTTACTGTCAAAATGGAACAAATGATTTCTGCGCATTGTGTACAGTGCTTTTCAATTAAGTAATTGCCTATCTTGTTGTTTATTGTAGTGCAATGACAAAAGCCTATTATACAGCATTTCGTTTTCTATTACAATGTACTACTCACACACAATTATTGTTGAAACTTTTCCTTCAATGTATCTGTAAATGTCAACATCTCATTATGGGATAAATAACAATGGTATTTCAAGTTCCAAGCCAGTGCTGCAGGGGAGGAGAATGATTAGGTCAATATTATATTGGAGTACATGCTGAACAGTGGATACAACACTAAAGGTCTTTTATTAATGGAATCCATCAGCCCGCTGATGGATGCTGCGTTAGGAGAGTGATGATTGCATCGGTTGTGTCCTCAAGCCACAGCATGCATATGTCGCCTCTCTTATGGAGCTCACCGTGTTTATTCACCATCTCCTGCTGTCAGGAGCAAACTTGAGGTAAACTGTCAGTCGCGGAGAAAGTCAACATTTAATCTCGGGGAAGCCATCCGTGGCCGTTTGTTTCCGGTAAATGCCATGGACAGAAGGACAAAGCTGACAGGCCACAAAGCATGCAAGCCGGGTGAAGGGTCAAGCAAACTATGTGGTCTTTTCAGTGAACTGTTTGCTCCATTTCCCATCCTCTGCCCGGCGGTAGGAGGACACACAACAGTGCAGCAACTGTCGCCACATATTCCATCTCTAAATCTCATCAACACTGAGGGCTACATAAAATATGTATAGCTTGGCAGGGCTTATTAAAAGTATACCCTGGTCAAATACTTTTCTCTCTCATTAATCTAACCCATTTTAAAACCGTCACTGCTCATTTTCAGGTGCTATTTGAAGTTTCGACTCTTATTACTTTTACGGAGCGCCACAGTTGCTTCACTTGCAAAAACGTAAAGACTCCTCTGTAATTCCTTTCTTTGCTTCCCTTGAGGTGAGTCTAACACAGCATGCAGCACGGCGGTGTAGCTCAAAGGCACTCCCAGGGATCGCGAGGGAGGGGTGGGATCTGAACACCAACCCTTCTGAAATCAGCACTGACACTTATCATCACTTTGTATGCAGGCAGTTCTCCAGGGAGCAGCCTGTTAGCTTTGTGTTTGCTTGTTTACCTTGTAGCGAGGGAGAAGGGTAGGAAGCATAAAAGAACCCATAACAACCCATGCTTGTCCTATCACTAGAAACTGCTGCAAAATGTGTTCAAATTGTTCTCGCATTTGAATTTTCATTTTTGCTTTTCTACGCTACATGAAAAGTCATGTTGGGAAGTGTGTAATTCTATTTTGTTCCTCTTTACGCCCATTTGGCTTGGCTCTGTGTAACACTGCAAGTAGTAGAAATAGAAATAAATATAAAAATGAAAATGCTCAAACCCCAAGATGTATGTTTCATGCTTTGTATTTGCACCTCCCTTGAGGAGAGTACAAATTCTCCTATTCAATGGACTGTGCACAATCCAAAATGGATACAAAAGTCCAAACCTACAGGCAACCTGTGAGCAATGCTGGATCCGGTATACACCAAAACAGCCTCTGCCGCTGCTCAAGAGCCCTTAATCAACAATCGCCCTCGAGATGTTTCACAGTGCAGCTGCACGGCGGGGCTTAACAGGGGCTCTATGAGCGAGGTATGTTTCACAAACAACCCAAAAATAAAATGTGAAACACGGACGACTGCACCCTGACATTGTTTTCCTGATATTGCACAAGACCTGCGCATAATAAGCCTTCCCACTGTGTAAATAATATACGATATGATGTTATTATGTCCAACAGAAATAATGAATTTGCCAGCAAATAAACACTATTACAGGACACAGCAGGGAGTTCAGACACATACAATAAAACATACATGAAGCTGAAGGAGGACAGCAGACGGGGGAGTAAGAAGGGTCATTCTGGTACAATAA
>JAOVVB010071512.1:0-13978 GCA_028570985.1 Heterobranchus longifilis
ATAGACAAAATGAAATAAAATAAAGTAAAATAAAATAAAGAAAAGGGAGGGTAATAATACTAATAATAATACAAAACTAAAATAAAAAATATATATATTAAAAGGAATAATGATAATGGTACACACACATGTAGGTATACACATGCACGCTTAAATACATATCCTATAGACTCCTACACCTACATACATTTATACATAATAATATTAATAACAATAAAATACTGATGATAATAATAATAATAATAATAAAAATAAATAGAAAAGATGAAGCAAAAAAATACATATATATATATACACACATATATACATGCATACACACATATATACATACATGCATACATACATACATGTACACATACATGCACACACATGCACATACATATATACACACACATATATACACATAATACCAAACAACTTCGTATCAGCTATACTGTATATCTCCCCACCCTACCCCACCCCCATTCCCAGCCCCCTATGAGTGAAACATTTTGTGACAGGGGGAAGAGAGGTAAATAAGTGATAAATAATACTACTAATAATATTAATATTAAAGTTAATAACAATAGTAATTTGCTAATAACAATATAATATTAAATTATAATCCTAATAATAATACTAACTAATAAAGTAAATATATATATATAATGTGGTTGGCTCAGGGAGTATCCTAAAATATATACATTTTTATTTTTGTATAATATTTGTTTTCTGTATTTTGCTCCATCTCACATCAAACAGTTTATCTAGATTTCTTATCCAATAACACTGTTAGTATTAATAACCATATTCACACCTCCAACACTTTGCTCCAACATTAAACACACACTTCTCTGACATGATGGCTAGGACTGTTGTATTCTCCTTTTTTTCTATTTAACATGTTGACAAGAGACCCAAGTCAACACTACTGCATGAAAGTGAAGGGTAACAGTGGATTAATGGATGGGGGAGGCACGGATAAGAGCAAAACATAACATAAATTTAAAATAATTAATATACAGTGAGCATATATCAAAAAAGCATTTTTAACTATTGATCACGGTCTTACAGAATAAAGTTAACCCCGTTATGTTGCTCCACATGAGTGGAGAAACATAATTCTCAGTTCCAAATTGAATGTATAATATCACAGTTTTTTATGTTTTGCAGCAGTATTCTGGTCAAAGAAGACACATGGAAGTATCAACGTGTTTAAGAAACGCTACCAAAGAGAATTTGTATCTTGTCTTCAGCCAACTGCAGCAGTGGGCAAATCCTCAAGAGTTGGCAACTGTTTAGTAGAGTACATTAAAAAAAAAGAGGTGTGTGTGTGTGTGTGTGTGTGTGTGTGTGTGTGTGTGTGTGTGTGTGTGTGTATATACATACATACTTTTTGGGAGTTTTGTTGCATTCTACTGACTCTTGCCAGTTAAATCCACTCACTAACCTTTTTGTTGAGCTGGCAACATTATTTAACTTTTATTTCTCTTTTTTTTATCCCATACTGCTGTTCCTCTTGGAGTTTGTTTCTTCAAACAATTTTCCACTTACTAGCAGGTTCTGTGTGCTGAAGCTCTGCCAGATTCACATATTCAGCCGTATTACAGCTGAATGAGAATGTTTGGGACATACACATTAACAAAGTGGAACAAATAGTCATTATTGTATATATGTTGTGCTG
Organism: Heterobranchus longifilis; assembly: GCA_028570985.1. Taxonomy (NCBI): domain Eukaryota; kingdom Metazoa; phylum Chordata; class Actinopteri; order Siluriformes; family Clariidae; genus Heterobranchus; species Heterobranchus longifilis. The sequence continues at coordinate 1,664 of JAOVVB010071512.1, forward strand.
TTAAAACTTGATATCGACAAACATTGTAACATTGTAAGGGGGTACATGTAAAAGAAAAGTGCAACAAAACAGAGCAGCAGGCTACCTGTATAAAGATACAAGCTTTATCCAATTAATCGATTTCAGTCATAGTGATCATTGCAAAGTGGTAAGCTTGTATGCCATATTTTGCTTCAGGAAAAGGCAAGCTTTTTCCTGCTCTCAGGGCGCAGTGGATATGAGGCACAGGGACGAGAGTTTAAACAGATACTTTGCTGATTTTAAATCCAGGTCTGTGTGAGCGCTGTGTGTAGATGAACGGTGTTTGGCTTCCTGCCGTGGTCGCAGCACACAGAACCGAGGTCCGTCGAGATTTCAGATGACGGCTGGGTACAGTGGGCACATTTCTTTTTACATTTATTTCCTTCTTTATTATGCAAATGAGGCTGTGTGTGTCACGGAGACAACTTTTCACCTATTGGTTGATCGGCATCTGAGTGCACAGATTGTTGATTGTTGCTTAATGATGAAGAAATGTATAAAGAAAAGAATGCAGATAATAAAGAAGTTTGGGGAAAATAAATAGTGAGAAGAATGCAAAGGGACGATAAGACAGAAAATGAATAAATCTGAAGAAAAAATACATTTTGAAAAAAATAAATAAATTAAAAAAATATTTAAATAAAAGGGATATTAAATAACAAAGTCAATAAATAAATAATGAATTCATACAAAGTTAAATAAATTAAGTAAATTAAAACAGAAATATCAGTTTACATCACATTAATTGTCTACATTTATTTTGAATATTATTGGTACATTTAATGGAATATTAATTTATTCCAAATAATTTATTAATTTATGTATTTATTTTATTTTAATTTTTGTCCTTCATATTTCTCTGTGATCGCTGTGCACCAATAATAAACAACTTGAACTTGAATGAGAAAGTTCAAGTCAATGACTAGTGATCCACATGTCCATACTGACTGTGTAAAGAGCTTTGAAAACGTGAGCCCAGAATTAAGAAATGTTACCAATTGTAAAAGCAAACAAACTGTAATTTGATGTTGCACGACAGAAACACGCTAATATCACTGAACTGCACACATTAAGCCCTTTCATCTTTGCATCATAAGCAATTGTGATATTGCTGTAAATATCCAAACAGAAACATTGAAATTGTCCAAGTGCTGGAGGGGACAAAGCCAAATGTAGGTCAAAGCACAGATTTGCATTAAGCTTTTTCCATATGTATGCTGATGATTTAAGGCTACAGAAATTCACTTAGAGTGCAAAGGGTAATCGTGCATGGGGGGCTGCACCAAGAAATTGGTTACATATTGAAGTGACACTGTGTTGGAAATTGAAAGCAGAAAGCAGAAAGTTCAAATAAATCAAGGGAGCGAGACAAGTGGAGCAATCTGCCTCTGTGTGTGTGTGTGTGTGTGTGTGTGTGTGCGTGTGCGTGTTTGTAAGGACTGTCACAGCGAGAATGATAGAGGCTTAAAGGGTGACTCCATTATTTTTTTGAGGTTTTTATATCATTGTCTAGTTTTTCAGTAGTGTCCCTTATCTATTACAATCCAAACATTCACTTTTTGGTTGAAATATGTATGTTTTAGTGTCAAAATGCTGTTTTTCCCAACAAGCTCTTCTAAAAACTCTTCCCATGTGACCTGATGTATGTTTCTGCATGATGCTCATAGTCTGTGGTATGATGATGTATATGACATGTAAGCAGAGTAATGCTGCCGGCACGGAGGCTAAGCAATGTAATGCTGTGTCACACAAAGTCACTCAATAACACTAACTAACTAAACTGAGCAACATCAGCAACTCCTGTTTCCCATGAGGTAAAATTACTGATGTTGTCAATGGAGTCTGGTGGCTTTGAATAGAGCTGCAGCAACACAAGATCAGTTTAAGTCCACGCTATATTTAGAATATTTTCACCGCTTTATCTTGTCAAACAGCCGACGGGGTACTGAAGCCATTATATCGCTCTCTTCAAAGCTGGTCTGCTGCTGCGATTGGTTGTTATTGTGTGACTTTTGGATCCAAACTAACGTGGCGTCCACAGCGCTGTGGAGAAAGGTCTGACTTCTATCCAGCGGACACAGAGCAACATTCATTTTAAGGTGACCAGATTTCTGAAATGAAAACCGGAGACATCCACCTCGGCAGTCAATATATCATTATAATATCCAATGTCATTATCTATGAAATAAAAAAGGTGTATTTGATAAAGATAAGATATGATATATTTTAATATCCCCGTAGGGAAATTTGTCCTGGACTCTCTGTCCTGCAGTTCCACAAAAGTTAAGAAACATACAACACCATGACACAACAGCACGTAGCCACATGTGACAATTTACATGAAGCTCACTCCACAACAGCACATGTGACAGTTTACATGGGGTTCAACATCATCATAGCAGCACATAGTCTCATGCAACAGCCCCATGAGGCCCAACACAACACACAACTCTATATAACAATTCCACACTCGGACAGTGGCGACCTATTGCACAACCTTAGACAACATCATACATTACCTGTTAGCATTTAAAATTTTGATGGACATGGGCACAAATTAATATTTGTAATGTTTTAGCCGGCATGCAGGACACTGAACCTTCTACCAGAGGGTAACAGCTGGAACTCTGGGTGCAGAATGTGGGAGGGATCTGACATATTTTCTGCACCTGTCTGATAATGGACTGCTCATAGATGTTTTGGAGGGCAGGGTGTTTTTAACCACCATCATTTTCATTGCAGTCTGTACCAGATGAGACATTTGTGATTTTAGCTATACAGACAAGTTGCCATACCAAGCTGTTATACCGTATCTTACAATACTTCCTAAAACTGCATGTTAAAATAACAACATGAACTTTTGCTCAACTCCATAGATCCTCAGTCTGCACAGAAAACACATTTGTTGTTGCAGCCTGGAGCAAAGACTGTCAACATGAACCTCCCAGCTGAGCGTGTTATCAATATGGACCCCAGATTATAAGAACAGACCTGAGTGATGCATTGGTTGTGGATGACCTCCAGCCTCAGGTCACCCACGGCTCTGGGGTCAAACACCATCCCCTCAATATTCTTCACATTTAACATCAGATGGTTTATGTGACACCATTGCACAAAGGACTGTATTTCAGAGCGGTATGGTGATGAACTGCCATCTCTGTGCATTAGGCCCAGCATGGCTGTATCATCGCAGAACTTGATGATGTAGTTATAGATAGATCTGGACTCTGAGAGGACAATATTGACCCTAACATGCTGAGTGTGATTGGTTAAAAAAGAGAAATACCATTTCAGAATAAAATGATTAACATTCATTTGTTTCAATTTGTTAATCAACATGTGAGGCTGCAGCGTATTAAAAGATGAGCTAAAATCAACCAACAGTAGGCGTGCATAAGCCTTGGGGTCTTCCAGGTATTTACTGACCAGGTGTGTCAGTATCATCTGTGCCACGCCTCTGCTTGTAAGCAAACTGAAAGGGGTCTAATAATACATCTACCTCTTTCCACCATAGACACCATAATCCACCATAATCCTCTCAAAACATTTCATAATAATGGATGTCAATGCAACAGGCCTAAAATTCACTTTTTGCAGGTCATCATCAGTGCTAAGACATTTTTTTTAGCTGGGTTCATATTAGTGATTGCCTCATAGTGTCCCATAGTTTTTTGGAATTCATTGCAGAAAACGTATCTTCAATAATCTCCTTGTGTCTCCTCCTAGCTTCCCAAAGCATGTGGTTAAATTCCTTTAGCACAATTTTCAGTTGCATTCCATCCTGGTTTGTAAATGCCGTTTTGTTCCTATTCATGCAGTCTTTAACCTCTTTAGTTATGAGCGGTTTGTTGTTGGGGAATACAATTATTTCAGTCTGACGTATCACATTGTCCACACAAAATGTAATATAATCAGTAACAGTCTCAGTAGCATTATCCACATCCACCTCATGAAAGATACTCAGTAGAGAGGAAACACCCTTTAAGACTCTATGCTGTCATTAGTCCAGACCTTTACAGTCTTGGTTTGTGGTTTACTACATTACAGTTGTATGTGGGGATGAGGTGCACTGTATTATGGTCCGAGTTTGACAGTGGAGGTTTTGCTCTGCTCACGTAGGTGTTGTTCACATTGCCGAACATTTGTCCTGACTTTTGTCAAAATCAGGAAGTGACGGTTCAAGTTTGCAATGATTAATGTCCCCTAGGATGAAAATCGGGGGCTTTGGGGTGCATGGTAGCTGCTGGTGAACACTCAGTGATTTGAGCGGCTGCAGTGGCAGCGTTGCTGCTGGGTGGAACATAAACAGTACATGAGATTATATTCCCAAACTCTCTTGGTAGATACAGGGGTCTTAAACTCAAGCACATCAGTTCAACATCAGGATTGCACACAGTCTTAAGCAACGTGTGTTGTCTGCACCATTTATCATTGATAAAGGCACAGATGCCCCCACCCTTGTCTGTCCGAGCGGAAGAGAGAAAAGCCCTCCAATTCACACAGTCGGGAATATCTCGATGAAGCCACGTCTCAGTAAACACCATAATATCCGCAGCTCGTCCGTTTTCTTCTTTAGTGACCTCACATTGCTGAGTATCATGGATGGTAGAGGCGCCCCCCCCCCCGCTCCTTCCCACATCTCCTCAGGGCCGTGGGTCGAATGTCCTCTGGCAGGTCCGGGGGTGGTGAGACTCCCGCAGCACAGAGAGCCAGCTGTGCATCCCTGGTGTATGGGAGCAGCAGGTTGTTTCCTCCATATGCAGGTAGTGTTTGGCATGGTGAGAGTTCCAGGATCAAAAGTTTTGCAATGGTTGTCATTGCGCCAAACATGCACAATTAGGTACTAACTAAGTAACTTTGTAAACTGTGTTAGAAAATCACAGTCTATAGTAAGCAATCCCCCCTCTATTGTTGGGCAAAAATAGCACAACTCGATTGAAACGTCAACTGGTAGGCTGCGCTGCCCGATCTTTCTTGCCACGTAAAATATTATTTCACTTTGCGGTCTGTTTTTAACAAAAATGGGGATATTTCCGGGCACAGCTCCAACCAGGAGCAGTCCTTCAAAAACAGGGACGTCTGGTCACCCTAACTGATTTGAAGTCATGTTTGTGTTCACCTGATGAATGTAACTCCAATATCACGATCTTCACCAACTCCTGAGAAAAATATCTGTCTTTAGTTGCTAGACTCTCCACTGTGTTTACCAGCTAGTCTGTGTTTGCTGCTGAGCAGGTAGTGTAGTGTGGGTTTTTTTCACTGTAAACACCTGCCTGCTGCTGGAACAATACTGCAGAGAGCAGTGAGAGTGAACTAAACACTAACGCTGCAGGCCAAAAAACAAACAATGACCTGACAGATACTAAAACCCTCTGTAAAGCTGAGGGGAACTTCAGAGTTCAGAGTGCTAGCTCTTGGTGGATTCTTTCTGATGTGTGCAGATTTATAACATGTGTGTGCTAGTGTGTAACATGAGATCATGTAATGCATAAGTGGCATTATACAGTTTGACAGAACCACATTATTAAAATCTGTAAATTTAGTATGCTGTGTACGATACAGAGGGGAGATGTTGCATGAATGCCACAGGTGTACGTCGGTGGGCGTGCCACGCACGAGTAAGTGTTTCGGGTTAATGATTTTCCTTTTGAATTGAAGCTGTAAACGAATGAATGAATTGGTGTGAACATGCATTATCTGGTATATTAATGCATTTTGCTGTGAAGTAATGAGTTAATGCATATTTACTGATGTAGTTGTATTTAAATTGTTACTATCAGCTGAGAGAAGGGTAATTAACTGTTTGTTGCAGAATGTTTACTGTTGCCTTGTGCACCTTAAAGGAGACTCTGTGGTAGGAAACCTGACAGATTTCTACAAGTGTGGGAAAACTTGTAGCTGTTTAGATGCACTTGTCAGTGGAGCTGTCAGGTGTAATTAAGCACTTAAGTTTAAGGTGCCTGTTCAGGTTAATTGAGCTGTGTTCATAGAACGCCTACTGTTACTTTAATAACTGAGGTTAAACGTGTGCAGCAACTGTTTGGTTACCTTACTGTTCTGAATACTGATAATTAAAGCTGTCCTCTATAGAGTTCAGTTGTATTTATTTTTATTTTTTTTTACTTTGCTTGCTTGCTGCTTGTTTAGTCATTAATATTTGATGATACAAAAATACTTATAAGCAGAGTCTTCTGCATAGACTGTATAAAATGAGGGACAGAGCTTCCGCGCCTGAAAAGTGAAGCCAATGCGGAAGTGCCTTAAACCAGCAATCTATCTAGTGACCAGCAGGGGGCGACTGTTGTATAAAAGTCTATGAGAAAATGAGTTTATGGTCTCAATCGCTAGTTCTTCTTCAATACAGCATGATGTTCATTTAGTAAGTTATGGTCACATTAAGAAGAAAAGAGATGATAAAGCAGCGTATGCTTTAGGGCGGGGCTACACACTGACCTGTCAATCAAAATAGCAATGCTAACCAGGCCCTGTGTAGATTAAAACATAACTTGAACTTTTTTTGTTGTTGTCAGTGTTGATGTCTCAGAACGTCGACCCTTTCAGTGTTTTCACTTCATCAAAGTTAATTGGAACATTTTGGTCACTGATAAATGTCAGTGTTCGGTAGCTAACCGGGTTAGCACTAGCATTAGCTGCTGAGGGAAAATGAGAGCTCCCGGAGGTCTGCATTCATCTGCCGGATGCCTTGTGTCAGCCGGTTGAAAATCTGTAACTTTAGCGGTTAGTTCATGGGTTTAGCTTAGCAGCGCCATTGATACCATAGACCAGACCAGACGTCACTGGCATGATCACATAATTGTCCCCAGTGCTGCCTTTTTGTCCACAAACCAATGGATGACCTCATTCTTAAAAAAAAAAAAGTCTCTGTTTTTACTGCACATGGGGGCAAAATTGTGTGTTAATTGTGTTAACATGGCTCGTGTAGATGATTTTTTATTTTAAGTACCATCCATGACACCGGACCCCCTGGAGTATTTTGCACACTGCCTCTAAGCACTTGTACTACAGTGAACAGGCTTTTAGTTGTGTGTTTGAGAGGGATGCACTCACAGTTTTCGATGACATCTACCTATTGTTCCAATGGAGGTTGAACACACGTTTGTCAGTCAATTTGGACAAACGTGTCTGAAAAACAAATACCACAAAAAGAACACAACTTCTTGTAATAACACTGAACGTTGGATGCAAATTGTGCCCTGCAGAATCATCCAATATGAACAGAATTTCAACAAGTCCTCCAAACCATTCGACCATATTTGTCGTTTGTCCCTACTCTCTAATACAACCTCAGTGGTGTGGGATCGAGTTTTGATATCCAGCTAGTGAATTTTTCATGTCAACTTTCCTTTCAATCTCAGCCTAGCCTACCGTTTTTGGACAACTACAATATGGTAATTAATGTCTAATTAATGTAGGCTCATTTCCCAAAGTACTGAGTGTGCCTATCACTCCCAAAGCAAAAGCTATTTAATAATGTTCATGTCCAAGTCATCAGTAAAAAGGAAAAGCAGGTAGTCAAGCCATTCCTCTGTCATTGTAGAACGGATGCAGGTCTTCAAACGACTGAGTTGAGAAGCTCTGCTCAGCTGTGGCATTGGACATTGGCACAGTGAGAGACGCAGTAGCTTGTCCACCTCACTAAACATCTGCCGCATCTCCCGCTGCTGCCAGAACATCCACAAGGGTGCTGATTTTGGTGACTTTTATGATGCATGTTGAGCTGAGTTGAGTTGTGGGCAGTGTTGAGGATATGGTGTTACTAAGTAATGCTTTAAAGAACTCTGATCAATTTTTTGTTGTAACAAGTAACATAACGCGTTAGTTTTGCAATTCAAGTAATCCGTTACTTAGTTATATTTTCAAATAAGTAATCCGTTACTTTTAAAACTTTACCATGTTTCCTTCTGTTTGTTGCCACAAAAATCCCCTTGTTTCTGTTTCCTTCCTGGGAGGCTAACGTTAGCTGCGTAGCTAACGTTACTAGTGGAAGCTCTGGTTGTGTCCCCTGTGTGGACCCTTTATATTGTGAAAGTAAGTAACTAAGCAGTGACTGAGTTAACTTGCTGCATGTTGAAACATGATGTACTGTAAGCTAATGTTATACAAGCTGTGTTTTATTGTTCTCATAGAGGCAGCTGCAGATAATATGACTCTGCACAGATCATTATCAGCTAAAGGCTGCACCTGTCGTCGTCAGGTAGCTAAAGTTTCTCTTTAATTTTATGTACTTCAAATAACTCAACTTTTTCATTGCAAAAATTTTGAATTGCAAAAAATGACATGTTGTATGAACTGGTTAATGTATATACATGAGCCCCGGTACCCTCTGAATCATATATGTTTACTTAATTAAATATAATTGAGCTGTAAAGGGGATATGGCGTCTGTCATCCTGTTATTAGCCTGTAGAGTTACAGAGTATGGGCTGTAGACGAGGCTATAACGATGGTAAACGCAAAAGTAGACATTTTCAACTGTGTGGAGTATTTACATGTCCACGTCTCCCACGCATTGGACGGCAATCTCGTTGGAAATTGCGACCAAAATATTGTCTGATCTGTTAAAACAATATGCATAATTATGTTATAGGATGATAACCTATAAAAACTATATCCACGGCCGGCTAAGCTTCCCCAAATAGCCAAACTCTCTGACTAGATACACAGATACATGCAACTATTGCTCAGCTGTTGTTTCAGAACCATGGGCAGCGCCACTGGTGTAGGGATTTTGAAACAGGAGCCTGTTGTTTGTTACTCAGCCCTTTCTAAGGATATTGTATGGTTAAATTTCATTTTGTGAAAAGAATAATTAATTAACCCCCCCTCCCCCCTTCACAATTTTTAACAGTCCCATATAAAACTATTTTGAAGACACACTTCCAGGAAAAGTCAGGCAGCATTGTATTTTTTTAATTCAAGAAGGTTATTGCACTACGTCTTTTCTATAAAATATTGCGACCTTCGTTTGGTAAAAATATGCTATGAATTTAAGTAGGCTAATGATTACATCTGTCTTTTTTCAATATGTTTTGACTTTTGAACTGCGGGGGGGGGGGGGGATAAAAATTCTCATTGTCCCCTCTATTCCGGTGCCAGTGTACGACCCATATGAGCATTTACTAAAATAGCGCCCCTAGTGTTTGGAGTAAATATAACCCATTTGAGCGTTTTCCGCCCTCATACATATTGAAATGTTACGTTCACGGTTTTAAACATGCCGTTAACCTTGTAAAAACTGTAGGAGTGTAACGGTACATGTATTCATACTGAACCATTTCAGTGCAGGACATTCGGGTCCATTGACACTGCTTGTCAGCTGTAGCATGCTAGTCGGCTTAGCCCAGTTACCGCTGTCAGTAGAGCTCAGTGGAGTTGTGTCTAAAAGTGGGGAATATCTAAACACTGCAAACATACGACGGCGTCACCAGAATGTGAGTAGAAGGTGAAGGTGTGTATTTTAATCTGTTGTACCTGTCCTGTATGAATGAGCTGCAGGTCAGAGTCTGATGATGGCGCATTACTGACATATTTGTGTTATTTATTTTTCATTACTGACAATATGCAGTATTTGAGTGCCTTGACTGTTACAGTAAGAATTATGTAAATACATTACATGACTTCCTGCTTTGCTCCCACGATAATATCTGCCAACACGAGAGGGTGCTGCCTAACAATAAAACGTCAACATGGGTCGTAATTACTGCTTGTGCAAACGACAAGTGGGGTCTTTTTTCTGTGGACAGTACCTGTCCCCTACGGACACTGGACTGTTACTTTCATATAGCAGATATTCCTTCATTTTACACATTTTCAATTTTAGACTGCAGTTATAGTGCCATCAGAAGGATTTTCCCTGAATTTGAGAATATGATTTTCGGAACATTGGTTTTCTGTTCAAATTGTGCATTTACTACAGACACAGAGAAATATAGCACAAAAGAAAGGAAGAATATGCATCCTCCAGCGATGACACCCGCCGATACACCAGTAGGAAATACAAAGCATGCCTCCAGATTCTTTGAGTAAGAGTCGGACTAGGACCAAGCAAATCTTCTCTATCCACAACTTTCTGTAACTCTGATAATGCTGACTGTAGTGACAGGCCTTGAACCTAATATGAAACTCCAGAGACGCTCCCAGACACAGACATCTGCTCTCTTTTACAGTAAAATCAATATGTCAAACCGGCCACAGGACACTTTGAGAACTTTGAGGGCTGTTTGAAAGCAGAGAGCTAGGTAACCTTTACATACTCCCTCATCAGACTGTCGCTGCGTCTGCGTGAAATTGTGTCTTTACTTACCGTTCTGACAGGATGATACCCCTCCTTCCTTCTGTCTCTCTGCTGTGTGGCACTTCTATTAGAGGTGGCAGGCACATTAGCATTCAGTGTGGCAGTACGGGGAGATGAGGCCGGGGAGGGGGGGAGACACTTCAAAGCTCCCATTCAGCAGCTCAGATCTGCAGACAGTTTAGTCGAGGCCACAGAGGAGCCTGGGGAACATATCAAAGGCAAATTTAAAAAAATATCACACTTTAAAAGAATCGCACATAGCCTACAGGAGCGATGGGACAGACACCTTATACAGTGACACTGAAAAAAAGACAGAGTCACTGACAGATACTGCAAAAGACAAAGACAAGAATAAGAGTCAAAGAAATGATTGGTTTGCTAAGTGAGTGATGAAAAAAACAATGAAGGCAAATCAGGACATGAATGAATGAGACATCAATGTACTGTTGACACAAAGACAGGCGTGGGTAGAGTACTGAACATCTTTACTCAAGTGAAAGTACAATTACTCCCATCCAGTTAAAGTACAAATGACCAATTTACAAACCTAAAAATATTTGGTCAATACACTACTCAATGTTACTTTGTGTTTTATTATTATTTAGTGTGTGCGGGCCAGAGATCTTCACAAGTCATTTTATGCAGATCAAGTCTCAAGTCTTTGAGCTGGAGTCTGATTCAATCATCAAGTCTCGTTTTGGAATGAAAGTGTTACATGCATCATACTGTGCACCAGCTTAGAAATAGCTATTGTGCAACACGCTTATATAAGGAATGCACTTTGCTTTGCATGTTGATTATCTTTACTGTAGCTATTTCTGTTGAATGAAATTATCTACATGAAGGTATCCATAAGATCACTTTAAAATATCATACGAGCTAACTGCTTACGAGGGCAGTGGTGGACTCAGAATGCCTGAGGGGCATGGGCAGAAAAAAAAAAAAAGAGCACCAGCTGTATGCGGTGGGGCACCAGCGCACAGAAAGTTTTCTAGAATGCATAGGGCAGCCTATATGGCAGAGCAATGCATTCTTTCTACTGAAAGGGGACCCTAGAGGGCACTTCATCATGTTTTATCTACCATAGGGGCATCTTAGAAGGCACTTTATCATATTTTATCTACCATAGGGGCGTCTTAGAGGGCACTTTTGCAGCGTTTTTTATTTTAACATGGAGGCATCAAGGGGGGTGGTTGCTCCCGCTAACCCCCCCCACATGCGTAAAGCCCCACAGGACTGTTTTATATGTTGCTATGTTTACATCTGTATGCTGCTATGTGCATGTCTGTATGTTGCTATGTGTACTGACTATGGAAACAAATATCCCTCTGGGATGATAAATCAAAATCTAATCTGAACTTATGCCATATTTGTTTTTGGAACAGCAGCATGCACCTCTGCTCTAAAACTGTATGTTTGAGCAGCACTTATTCGGTGGGAAGCTATATCGGTAACCTGGTGCTGTCAGATGATTGTTTCACAGTATCATCTGAGAAGCTGTCATTAGAAACGGTTTGAAAAAAAGGGCAGGCGCATTCAGAAAATACCTGGCAGGTGTTTGGACGAACCATCTGTCTATCAAACTCAAGCCAAAGTCAGCCAGGAGAAGTGCAGAAAAGACTTCAGTGCTGTTCTTTGCTCTTATTTCAATGAAGAAATATTCTCCAGCTCTGAGAATATTTGATTGTGGTATTGCAGCATCTATGCATAGCAGCCATTGTTGTTTGAATGAACAGTCACACAGCTCACACATGTAAACCACACCCATACCTGCCAGTAGCTCCTTGCTGATTGCTCTGGTCAGATCTTGACTGGACCCAAACGCTTTACTTGGAGCATGGCAAGATGGATTTATGCAATCGTGTGATTTTGTAATATCGCCTGGAATCCAGCTGCCATGTTAGGTAAATATATCAGTGGTTTGCAGTAAAGGTAGTCCCGCGTAGCCAAACCGATCTCCACAGCGCTGCTGGGGGAAAG
>JAOVVB010071523.1:0-13978 GCA_028570985.1 Heterobranchus longifilis
GAGAATGCAGTTTTGTTGTATGGGAACATCATTTTTAGGAGACCAGGCTGCTGCGAGGAGACACGCATGCAGACAGCGAAACATAGCCTCCTAACGTTAAGTAAAAAAAAAAAATATCACAAGAACTTCAGTTTATATTCTTGCACAACATATATAAATTCAAACACTTTCAATGACCCATGTCTATTTATGTCTCAAACACTTTCAAGGCCTTGATTTTCCCCCTGAAATTCACATACTTTCAAGGATTTCAAGGACCCGTGGAAACCATGTTAAAGGTAATTCATCACAGGTAGTAAACTCTCTGATGGTTGACAAATTTGTACCCAACCCCAAGCTGTTTCAATGCTGAAATAATCCAATTTACTTCATTATACTCACACACTGGAACATGAATACAAATATAGTAACTGCAATATCGATTTCTACCTTGGCTCTTAATCTAACTTGGCACAGAACAGATCTGCGAGGAACGTCTGAGAAAGAACAAAAAAGGGTGGACATAAAGAACAGAGGAGGAGGAGGGGAGACGAGATAAAATTAGAGAAGAGGCAGAGGCAAGAGAGGGAGGGACACATGGGAAGGAGAAAAAGTTTCACACTGTGTGTTTACTGTTCTTCACCCCGAGAGAAAAACCCCGTGACTCAAAATGACGGCAGGGCAACAACATTGGAATCATTAAACTGAGAAGCAGGCAATAATAAAAACCCACTGGGCGTTGTTTGTGTGTGTTTCTACACACACACACATGCGGGCAAAGAAGAAAGAGCTGTTTCTAAGAAGTGCAGATAGAAAACAATACTGTATACTGTACAGCCTCAGCGCAGAGCGGCTTGCTGATCTTTACGGTTGTTCTTTGAAAGAGTTCATTTAAATCTCCTTGGATATCATGCAACAAGGATTTCTTATGGTCTATTCACCACAGCAGAGGGAGAATACACACAGTCTGTGCCGAGAGGAGAGATGGAATATCTTTAAAGAGCCTTCTACGGGTCACCTTAATAATGAATCCAAACATTTTTCAGTTGAGGGCCGTTAATTTCCACCAACTAAAGTCCCACCAGAATGAAGCTACAGTCGACAATGAAGCAGTCCAGGCACAAATGCACAGTGGAGTCTCAGCTGAAAAGAAGTTATTCCCTTTATTCTCTTTTTTTTAAAGCAACATGATCTGACACTATTGTCCCACAGTGCAATGCTCAAAGAAATAGAGGAGCTGCTCACAACTACAAAAAAATAATTGTGGAGAAATAAAAAAAATACCTACTACATTTCCTGAAAACATTCTGCTGTCTCTTTATTAAGTTTACATGCCAGCAGAATACTAAGGTTGCAGTTTGACTGAAGTTTAATTTCGTGTTAGTATGAAATGGTTAAATAAATTGAATTATTGTATACAAACTGCAAAAACTGTGTAGATAAAGAGTTCATAATGTATATGATTAGTATGTAGTATGAAATTGGGACACAACACTTTAACGTATTTCTAGACTAGATTATGTTATAGCCATGTTTGGTTAAAAATGTGCTAAAAAAAAAAGAGCAAAACTAAATCGACAGTACTATAACAGTATATGGATACATGACATCATTAGAACCAGGGCCGGATTATCCTACTACGCAGCCCTAGGACAAATTTGAGCTGTGGGCCGCTACTGACTTATTTTATATTTTCTTTGCATTGTGTATACTGTATATTCTGTTGTCTTTAATGACCTAAAAGAACCAGGACACCACACATCTCGAATCTAAATAGAGCACACACATTGTATCGCCAGAAACTACAAATTCCCACCTCTCTAATGACACCCCAACGCCTCTCGCATCCGCAACACATCCGGCACTACTTGTGGTGAAACGGGCGATCAAACTTCACATTTTAGTGACATAAATCTATGTTCCTGTTATAATATTTCACGAAGACTTCAGTTATTTTCGCCCCAAACGGCAGATTTAGTTACTTGCATGTCTCAGAAGAAATAGCTGTACACGGCAGCCATGTTTATTTATCTCCCAGCCGTGCTGCCGACACTTGACCAGTACGCGCATAGTGAATTGAATAGATCGGCCCCCTCGTCATCGATACCCGATCCAGCTATTTAAGTCAGTATCAGCCCGATACTCAAGATATCATATTGGTGCATCCCTAATATTATAGTAGTTTGCTCTTGGCTCTGCTGCCAGTAGACATGTCCATGTCTGTGATTGGTCATATGATGCAAACCCCGCCCCTTTTGTGTGAACGCGCTCATATCTAGACAGGGAAACCCTGGGTTGACTTACTGAGTCGATAACCACCGCCGTGTGACCGCTTAGCGAGACTGTGGCTGTTAGTGAAGCCAGATAAGCAACAGATATCCTGAGTCGGCTTCGTAGTACAACAAAACGGCAGATTTCATAATACTGATAATGTGCTTGGTGGTGCATATTTTCATATTTCCAGGCAATCAAATTACAGTCAACTGTAAGCCCATATCATTGCCCACTTTATTGGTTGGTTAAACATTCCTGATGAAAACCACAGGAACAGATAACATAAGTACGACATAGTAAGGCATTTTCCTTCATCACATATGAAAAAAACAACTGACCTTTTCCATCATCTCATGAGGAAATGTTGCATAAAATCTTTCTGAACATGGAAGAACAATGAAGCAGCATCAATCCGAAGAAATTCTAATGGTGCTTTAAATTACTAAGGATTTACTTAATTATAGCCGATGGTCCCCCTGTGGGCCATGACCGCCGCTCTTATATAGTTAATGGGAAAGGACCGTGTGCTTTGAGGAGGCTTTGTGAGCAGCTGTGAATGTTCTTGAGCCAAACAACACGAGGCTCTGTGTGTGTGCAGCTTGTGTCTGTGTTGTTTAATTAACTGAAGGGTTGATTTGTATTACACAGCTACTTGTGTCTGAAGGCAGGCTGGGTGGGAAACTGTTATGAATATGTAAACACATGAAGGCACACAATTAACACATAATAGGTTAAATGATCAAGAAAAGGTAGCAGTATTTCAGAGGTAGGCACTGTGACAAAGCCTAAAATTTAATCTTCTCATAGCACAGCAGCTCTCAGACCTCGTCTTCCTGCCTGGCTGAATTTCTGCTGCATGACTCCCTGTCTGATCGTTTTGCTCCCTGCCAGTTTGCTCTCATTTTCTTGCTTTTTCCACCTGCCTCTCTGCCTGCAGACCTGCCCGCAGCACAAAGACTGCAATATCCACGGATCATAGATGGACGTTTAGTGGGCTAAAAAAAAAAAACGGTGCACTACAACCCAAATACATAAATGCACAAATACACCAACAGCTACATTTACTAAGCTCATAATATTATTCATCCATTTGAAAATGCACATCCACAAACAAGCACTATTGTGTTAATGTTTTGGCCTTTAATTACAAACACCTCCTCTTATCATCTTGATTTTAAGATGCAGGATGCATTGATGGATTGACAGAGAATGATCTATAGGCAGCCACTCTTTCTCATCTTATACAGCAGTTCGTATGATATCTTAAGAAAACGTATGCACAACGGTTCGCATGATATCTTATGAATTATGACCGTTCTATTTAACGTTGTGAAACGGCAACCGATGACTGGTATGTGACGGTTAGGCACCAAAACTACGTGGTTAAATTTAGAAAAAAAAATCATGGTTTGGGTTAAAAGTACTGCTCGCCATGTAGTGACGTTGAACGTGACGTAGTTACGGACAGAAGTTAACTTATAAGTTAACTTATGAACGTCACTTAAAATAACGTTGAGTTTTGGTTTTACAGGGGACACGGACACCGGTCTCCCAGCCGTAATTACTACGGCCACTAGAGGTCGCTGCCTTACAACAAACGTCAATATGGGTCGTAATGATTACATGGATTGTATATAAATTACAGTGCATTACTTTTCTTAGGTATATGTGAGGACAGCCTGCATGGTTACTGGATCACTAAGTGGAAAAATATCTTATATAAGAACCTTAAATGTTCTAAAACCCTCCCGGTTAAATGTGCTCATTGTCCTACCTGAATCTCATTTCTGTGTCTAAATTAAAACTCAGAGCGCCTCGTTTTATAGTTCAACTGCTAAAATATTACTGAGGACTTTTCTAAGTGTGATGAGGCAAGGTAGAAGAAGTAGGGCACACCTGAAATAGATGTAGCAGGTGTGCAGGAGCAGAGAGGAGAAAGTGAGGATGGAGAAGAAAATGAGGGAAAGAAAGAGACCTTGTAACAGCTGATAAAGTCACCTGGGAATGAGGGTGTTTGGGGGGGATGAATTAGAGATTTCACTTCTCCACTTTACACATCTATGGATGCTCATGAGGCTATTAATTACTGCACAAATTGAGTTACAAGTTTATTAGGTACACTTGTAAAATCTAAAGCATTCTAACACAATATAATAAATCCTAATTTAGTGAGGCTCATAATGCTTAGCTTTGTGTTGACACTGCATTAGAGAGGTGTTGATTCAACTCTATGGTAATCTTTGATTATACAGTTAGAATATTAATACAAATCTGGGGGGACACATAGGAACACCTCGTGTCAGCATCAGCTTTTTGTCGGATTGTGTTTTTGTGTTAACTAAACCGTGATTTCACACAAACGGAGACTAGAGCCGGGTATCAAACCTGATAACTTTCTGAGTACTGATGGAAATATGTCCTTAGCATTGTCCTTACTGCGAGTTTGTGAAGCTATTTTTATATGCAGCATAAAAAAAAATCAATGGAAAGACATGATTAGACGCAAATTCTCCCAGGTCCTGAAAAGTGTTTTCGCATAACATTATGATGTCACAGTGAAGTTGACCTTTGACCTTTTGGATATAAAATGGCATCACTTCATAATTTATCCTATTAATCATTTGTGTGAAATGTTGTCATAATTAGCGTATTAATTCTTGAGCAATAGCCACAGACTGTATTTAAAGAATGGACATATAAAGAACCTGACGTCACCTATTGGTCCCGAGTCTGGCACTTCCTCATCGCCATCTTGCACTTTTGAAACTGGCGTTACCAGGTCAAGGGGCAGGGGGGATGACGCCGGTCACGTTTCAATGGTGCTAAGCTAAGCTAACCACTAACGAGGGAAAGTTTGCAGATTTTCAACCGGCTGGTGTGAGTCATCCGGTGCATTTTTACCAGCGAGGGGAGCTCCGGACGCCTGTGGCGTTCACTGCTGTGACACGAGGTGGTTGAACATCAGCAAACTTTCCCTTAAGTTAGCAGCTAACGCTAGCACTCACAAGTTAGCTTGGTTAGCATGGTGCTACCGAACACTTAACAAGATATTTTTCGGCGACCAAAGTGTTACAATACATTTCTACAAAGTGAAAACACACTGGGAAAGGGTCAAAGTTGTAAGACTAAACCACAGACAACACCCAAAACAAGTTAATGTGGTTACAGTGACATTTGACCTTTGGCCACCAAAATCTAATCGCTTCATCCTTGAGTCTAATTGGACGTTTGTGCCAAATTTGAGGAAAATCCCTCAAGGCGTTCCTGAGATACTGTGTTCACGAGAATGGGATGGCAGAGGCATAAAAAGTCCTTCACGTTAATCAGTGTACAAGGTCATTCAGACCTCCTACAGTGTTGGTTTATCTGATACTCTTGATCAGTAACAATCTGAAATAATCTCTAATCATTATTATCTAGAGAAGATAAGAAATGAAGGTGTCAGATGCAGGATATCACAGACAAATACTGCAGGAGAGGTCACGTAGTTTTGTCAATTGCAACATTCCTCTTTGGTAAACTGTGATATTTTGAAAACACTAGACGCTAGTGATAAAATGTATCCTTTCCTCAGTTTTTTTTTTTCATAACCTGCAGCACCGCAGTTAAATGAGAACAAATTCAAGGACTTTCCAGGCCCAATTCCTTCAAATTCAAAGACCCAACACCATAGTTTGAGTCACAGATGAAGCATTTTTATAATGAAACTAGTCGCTTTACATACGCTCACAAGACAACAGTTAAAAAGAGAGAGGCTTGAATGTGTGTTCATAGATTTCACAGGGGACACGCCCCCCTCAATATTTATATTTATGTGCATTTGTCTCCCCCCTAATAAAAGCTTTTATTTTGACGAAATTATTGACAACATATATATCCGGCTCCAGCCCATCACACCATGTCCCAGAGACAGCCTCATTTTGAGCCATACTGTACAAAATTACCCTTTGCATTGAGTTTATTTCATAATGCAAACAACAACAACAACAACAACAACAACAACATATATTTCCAGCTCCAGTCCATCACACCATATCCCAGATAACAGCCGACACTCTGTGTGGGGAAATTCCTTTTGGTACCATAATGGGAGTCATGTGGATCTACTCTTTGGGACAGGAGGATGGGAAAAAACATGTCATCCGTCCTTAAAGGAGCTGTGTTTGTCGACTTATAAAGACGAGTCTCTCGGGCATGTCAGCCATTACAACAGGACTGACAACTGACCCGAGCAAAGCATCACAACCACGAAGCCATTTGTTGCAATTTAACCTTCTGCATGGGAAAAAGGTGAGCACTTACTTCTGTTTTCTTACTGAATTGCAAAACCAGGCATGCATACTTGTTTATTCACCACTGACATTTCAAACAAAAAATTATCTTTTGTGTATCTCCTTGATATGCTGGGAGGCTTGTTGTTTTCTAAAGGTTAGCCATCATTACACGTTAAATCTACTGGAGGGTTTTTGAATAGCTGCCAGGTTTTGACAGCTCTAGACAAAAAGAAAAACGTGGGAGGAAGTTTTGCACAAGCCTACGAGAAAATTACATTTCAGTCAAACACGCACATTGTGAGTTCACATTGAAGTACCTGCCAAACTGATAGAAAATGATTTGCTGCTGTTGATCTACAGTAAAGCGACATGCACAAACACGAGGCGGTCCGGGGTCCCACTATCATGAGCTCCTCTAAAACATCTGTGTCCTTTCTAACGATCAGTGTGACCGTATGTAAGTAACTTTCCCACATTTCTTTCTTTCTCTTGCTTTCTTTTGATGTGCCCCTCCCAAATGTGATGGATAATGTTTTCTTTCTTCCATCTTTGTGTTCATTTTCTAAAGGGTTTATTATGTTCCTGCTCTGCTCCGGTCAACTGAGAGCCCAGCTGGGGACTACCCCCAACATTAAACACATTGTGGTCGGAAGGTGTTACAACTACATCACTCTAGTTAACCCCAGCTTGAGGTAACGTATCGTACGAGGACTTGTACTCATTTCCAATCTTTCCAGCCAAAAATGCAATGACTTTTGACTTCATCAGCAGTGGCTTGAGCCTCAAAACATGAAAGACTTTATTTCTTCCCAGAGCAGAAGAATCTTGGCTGAGCAAATGAGATCAGCACCAAAGCCCACATGAAGGGCAGTAAGACTTGTTTGGATGTCTCTGTACTTCTGCGCTGTAGAAAGAAACAAACAGAGATGGTGACTGTTGAACGAGGGCATGTTCTTTTATATGAAAATACATTTTATTTCATGGGACATTCTGGCTGTTTACACGACTTTATTCATAATGGTTAAGTTCAGTGGTATCTGCTTGGTTTTTTCATGTTATTAATTACACCTGTGTTGTCAAAATGCTGTGAAAAGGATCTATTATGACTTGTTTAGGTCTTGAAACCCAAATTTTACTTCTTGGGGATTTGACTTTGAATGAATGCTGGTGATTTGCATAACAATGGTTTTTCCCACCCCTGGCATGCATGCATCAAAAACATGAGGGCTGCAACAACTAATGATTATTTTATTTTATAAAATGTCAGAAAATGGTGAAGAATATCCATCCTAGTTTCCCAGAGCCCAATGTGACGTCTTTAAATGTCTTGTTTTGACCGACCAACAGTCCAAAACTCAAAGATATTATTATTATTATTATTTACAATCATAGTAAACCAGCAAATATTCACATTTGAGAAGCTGAAACATTTGAGAACTTGGGCATATGAATCATTAATCGATGAATTGTTCAGTCTGTGAAATTAAATTGTTTTGTCCGACCATCACTCAAAAACTCAAATATGTTCTAGTTGCTATGATACAAAACAAAGAAAAGCAGCAAATCTTCACATTTGAGAAGCTGCAACAACAAAATATTTTTGCTTGATTAAGCAAGAAGATGAATCGACTGTTTGACTAATCTTTGTAGGTTCGACTGTGAGGACATCTGGAGACAGTTTGAGGAGGCGGTTGTCCGTCAGTCCTCTTGTAACGTGACGGTGGAGGATTATCATCACATGTTTTATGCCATGCCTCAAACCTGGCCTTGTGATCGGGTGAGCAAGAGCTCCAAAATCAGATACACGTTCATCATTACTCATTAGATAGAAAATATTTTGAGTTAAGCTGCTTTATGTTTCCCTTCTGTTTATAGTCCCTGTTCTGGAGTAAAACCCGGACACTGATGCACAGCTATGCAGCTGTTGTACGTCACTTCTGGACCCTGGAGGACACGCTGGTTGGCTACATGTTCAACGACCTCATCTGGTGTGGACAAGAAGAAGACTCTGGTAGATCTTTTCTGGTTTTAACAAGACAGAAACCACTGAAACACAATAAAAGAGGGACTGTCTCTTCAAAAACATTCACGAGAAAAAAAGAGCAAAAATTAGAGATACGTCTGGCAGTAGCAGAACAACAATTCTTTTCTTTCTTGTCAATTAATTGCCACACAAACCCTCTCAATTATCTCGTGAGCCCTGGAAGGGCCTCACAGAAACACTGCAGTAACTTAATCACGACATTTCCTGGAATTGCATTTGTTGTTTTGTGACGTGATGTACCTGACAGGACACAAATCTACTTATTTACACCAAATACATTAAACTAAACAACATTAAGTACAATGTAAGAAAATGTTAATTCATTATTACCTATTATTTTGGCTCATTTGAGATATCACTGATGATATCATAATTAATTAAATGAGCATTTCTTTTTTGGTATTTTTTGGCAAAACAAAAAATCAATTAATGCACTTAATGTACGAGATTACCAATAATGTATTAATCCATTCTTTTAAAATGTTCAGTGACGAACACATTTTGCTATTATTCAAGTGTTTATATAATGAAGAAATGCAGAAAATATCATATAATTACAATCCTTTCAGGTGTTTATTTTATTACAGTAGTTGTGCTGAGTGTTTAACTGCATGTTGTTGCTTGTCAACACCAAACTTGTTCTGCTCACTATTCATTCATGTTTCATTCAAGGTGTGGACACTTCTGTTAACTGATAGCTGTGAATTTGACACACAGGTTTTGATTTCAGTTCTTGTCCGGAGTGGTCGACGTGTCGGAATCATCCAGTGTATTCTTTGTGGAGGCAAGCCTCACAAAATGTGAGTTTCGTGTCCAAACTGCAGAAATGTTTCACACAGATGTGTTGTTTATCATTCATATTGCAACATACTGCTCCAAAAACAGCAGTGGAATAATTACTCTCATGCGATTTTTGCCACTCGTTTGTTAGTTTGCAGAAATGGCATGTGGCAACATCACTGTGTTGCTGAATGGCTCTATTGTCAACGCCTTCAGTAGGAAAAGGTAAAAAGAAAATAATGAAGCAAATGTTTTAGCAATGTTTGTTGAGTATGTATAAAATAATCTTTCCTTTTTTTTTTTTTATCTCGCAGCATGTTTGGAAGTGTTGAGCTGGACGGTCTGAACCCTCGCAGGGTGGATCATGTCAACATAAAGGTGGCGACCAATCTAGAGGGACCTTCTATGTGAGGATAAAAACAGCTGATATTTTGTATTATAGTAAAATGTTGGATAACAACACAGTTACTACCACATAAAACAGTACCACTTTCCAATATGTCACCCTTTAAGAAGTTTGTAAAGTTGTAACTGATGACGTACTAATAATTTCATGCCAATGCTTTATTATAGATTGGTTATAAGCAGTGAACAAGAACAACTTTTACATTGTGATCTGGCATGTTCCTCCAGAAAACGTCTCTTTAGCTCTTTAATTCACCAAGAAAACCATCTAACGGACAAATTCCGGATAAACCTGGAAGAATCTGAATCAGTTTATTACTTTATTAACATTTATAACTGCAAACTTTATGGCTTATGGCTAGTCCACTAATATCTATTAATATATTACCAACATTTATGACTTCATATCACGGAATGACAAGACTGTGTTTTGTTGTATGCATGCAACGAAAATAAAGCTGCATTGAATCAGGATTTTTCAGAACCTGGCAGCCCATGATTCTTTCTTATTAACGGCAAATCACTGATTAATAAAGCATTATTATCAACTGCTGTTATCACCATTAGTTACAGCTTATAAAGCCTTTATAAAAGGTGACTTATCAGAAATCACGTCTCTTGTTTTTTTCTCTTCAACAGAGAGTCATGTAGTGAAGGATCCATTGTAGACCTGATCCAGATCCTCCAGTCCAGAGGTTTCCGCTGGACTTGCACAGAGAAAGACCAGTAAGTGACATTCAACAAGTCCTCTAAATTAAATGACAAAATAAGTCCTTTGCCCTCTAGATCGACACATACAGATAATATAGACAGACAGATAGATAGAGAGAGTGATACAGATACAGATGCTGTCCATGTGCAGAACTTTGCACCGGTATAACTTCATTCATAAACCCATCCTTGGTCTGCGTATTTATCTACCTACATGTCACGTAAACAGTGCTGCTGCCATAGCCACATCTGCACTTATCACTTTTATGACTTGTGTCCTTGTTTGTCTTTGAATTAATGTCCTGTCTGTCTGTAACTTTTTGTTGTACTGCTCTTGTGTCTCAAGAATGAGACTCAATGACAATGCCTGTATGAATAAAACATCTTGTCCGTGGCTTAATAATGAACTTCCTGATGAAAGAATCCAATGAAAGTAACATATGTCCTATGTGTCCACAGGACCCTGATGCTCCTTCAGTGTATCCAGAACCACAAACAGTCCTCCTGTCAAACATGTGCAGACAGCCTCTCACACAGAAACAGCCTCACATTTCACTGAATAGCATGTATTCTGATATTGTTATTTCAAGGTGGATACAATTAAACAGACTGCTCAAATGACTTCCTGAATTAAAGCAAAGTGTTTTCTTTATATCCTTTGCTTTTCATTGATCCAATTTAATTAGCGTATTAGGTCAGAAAGCCTTTTGGAGCCAAATGGAGTGTCAAACGTATGAGGCTCCTGCTTTATGCTGTCAACTGGATTATGCTAATTTTATTGGCATTTTCTTGGGGGGTGAAATGCACAACTAAAGCAAAAATATTTGATAGTTGTCTGCAAGCCCTGTCTATGTCAAAATATTTTGATGAATTTTTGGAAATCAGTGTGTTTGATCAAATTACCACACAGCAAATCTGTTGGATGGACAGGTGCACCCATTTGGAATGTTATCGCTCCATTGAATCAGTCGTTATCAGCCTCATTCATATGGGTCAGTAGGGGCCTGCTGGCCCTGAAGGTTCAGAAGGCTGTCCCATTCAATGCAGGTCGCATGTTCATTAGGTTTCTGTTTCACTTTAAGTAAACAACCTTACATTACTACATTTCAGTGAAAATACGTTGGTACATTGAGGAAAAAAACATCTACGTGTCTGTGAAAGCATTTTCTCTACAGGCCACCATTGTAAAAGAGACGTCTGTAAAACACACCCATAATATACATTGTTACATACACAGTTTGGAGTATGTTGTACTTTGACCATAACATCCTCAGTGTTGGAAGTACTCAGATATTTTACTTAAGAAAAAGTAGCAATACACGGCATAAATACTCTGTTACAACTCATGCATTAAAATTTTTACTTCATTGAAAATCTGAAAGTAATAGCATCACAATATGCTTTAAGTACCAAAGTTAAAAGTACTCATTATGCAGAAGAGGTCCATTTCAGAATAATATATATTATATTATTTAACTTTAATGTTGCAGCTGGTAAATCTGTATCTGATTTCAGAGTTTACTGGTGGGGAGCTTTTCAATTCCTCCCTGGAGATAAAAAAAAAAAAAAGTCTTATCTTAACCTCTAATAATACATCATAATCTATTTGTTGATTATATTTTGTGTTATTAATCAGAATCTTCAAAGTGACTAAAGTTATCAAATAAATGTAGCAGAGTAAAAAGTACAATATTTGCCTCTGAAATGTTGTGGAGTGAAAGTAGAAAGTGGCTGCAAATGGAAATATTTAAGTAAAGTACCTCAAATGTGTACTTCTTTTACTTTACTTACTTGAGTAAATCTATGTAGTTACTGTCCACCACTGATCACCATATAATGTATTTATGGTACAAGCTAATTAGAGCACTAAATGATACGCCGGTACAGTATTACTGGATCATTAATTCATTACACATCCTGCAAAACAGAGATGAAAAACCTGTTTACCGGATTGGTTAACTGTTCAGTCTGCAGGCAGTCTCAACATGTTAACTATTATTGAACGACCTTTGAGTTATAGCCTGCAACCATCTTTCAGCAGCTGATTAGCATTTCATTGCAGGAACTTCACACAGCTACTGTAACACCTCCCTGGTTTAATAACATGGCCGATACCAAAAGGTGAAAGAGCAGCCAAGTTTTCACAAAGTGAGAGAGGCAAACATGTGAATGATCCAAACTTGTTTATGCTTGCACCACAAGTAGGTTATTATTTGTGTTTTCTACAGCCAGGTAGGAGGTCTCTTTAACCAAAGCTGTAGCTATACAGTAGATGATGTCCTCAGTATTTTTCCATATTTTTTGTACAAAAACAATTCAGTATATATATATATAATTTATTTTTCTTTTGTTTTACTTTTTACAGTTTATTGTTATTTTTTATTTATTTATTTTTTTTGGGGGTAAAAGTAAAAAGTAAAAGTACTCATTATGTAGAATGGCCTGTTTCAGAATAATGTATATTATAGTATTAGATTTTAATTATGAATGCATAAATGTGTACATTAAGCTGTAAATGTGGAGCTATTAACTACTTTATATATTTTATCTGCTGGGTAGCTTGTGAATCTTACCCTGGGGATCAATAAAGTTTTATCTTCTATAATAATACATCTTATACCATGGTCAATGCTTCCATTGCATAGGAATCTTATGGGATTGTAAAGATCGTTCCAGGTATTAGTCAAACCCTCAGGTGTTAACAGGGAGTTATTGTTAAACTTTAGATTTTTTTATTACATTTTTTATTTTTATTTTTATTTATTTTATTTTTTTTACTTTGTGGAGTAAAAAGTACAATATTTCCCATTGAAATGTAGTAAAGAAAATGTTAATACTCATTTAAAGTACAACTATGTTTATAACTTCACATCAGTGCTTAGCGGTGTCTTTGTGATCCGCGGACCTCAGTTTGGACAGCACACCTCATTCCCGGCTGGAGCTGAGCTGGCCACGAGCCATGCTGCACGTGCGCGCGCCCACAGTGAGTGCGCTCCATAAATAGAAGCCCGAACGCGAGCGACCTCAGTGATCACAAACAACAGTTTGGCAGCCAAACCTCCATTCTAATTTATGTATCTATTTTTTACATTTTAAGAGATTTTAAATGGAGCGCGTAAAGTACAGTCCTCCGGAGAAGAGACGGAGGAGACGCGGACTTATTTTAAGTGTCGTCGCTGTCCTGCTTCTGATTCTGATCGTCGCTGTTGTGTTGGGACTGACGCTCCGGCGGAACACAGACACACTGAAGACCATATTTATTGCAAGGTGTGAGGAGTTTAAAGGGTAAGCTTATTGATTTATTTATTTAAAGTTTATGTTCTGAATAAAGCCCGGTGATAAACGAGACTTCCTCACACAACATGGAGACTGAGAATAATTAAATTAGGAATACAATTTAAGAAATGTTAAATATTTGTAGCAGTAAGTAGCATACACATGCAGTTGCCAGTTCTAATAATCTAATAAGGCCTACAACTTTATAGTCATTTTGGAGGAGGATGTTGTTGTT
>JAOVVB010071534.1:0-13978 GCA_028570985.1 Heterobranchus longifilis
AGCCGGATAGGGGTACGTGTCCTGGTTACTGCACTAGCGCCTCCTCTGGTCGGTCGGGGCGCCTGTTCGGGGGGGAGGGGAACTGGGGGGGAATAGCGTGATCCTCCCAAGCGCTACGTCCTGCCGGTGAAACTCCTCACTGTCAGGTGAAAAGAAGCGGTTGGTGACTTCACGTGTTGGAGGAAGCATGTGCTCGCCCCAGATCGGCAGAGGGGGTGGAGCAACGGCCGGGACAGCTTAGCAGGGGGAATTGACCAAGAACAGTTGGGGAGAAAAACGTCCCCCCGCCCCCCCCAAAAAAACTGGACCACTGACATCCTGAAACAGACCTGGAAACGCAGCAGCTCCTTCATCAGCAGGTGAAACTCTCCTGGCTCTTATCTCATCTAATTTCTCATCTCTAATTTTCAAATGCATCAAACTCCGTGTGCAAGGATTTTTTTTTAGATAACCGATTTTTAAAAACTAATGAAATACGGACTTTGTGTGCAAAGGCCCTTACTGGCATATTTTCAGACAGGCTGGTCAAAAATCTGGCTCTATGATTTCTGATCATTTGTGAAAGCAAAAAAAAAAAAGGTGGGGGAAAAAAGTGAAATCCTAAGGGACACCTTAGTAAAGGATGAAATGGAAGAACACATACAAGTGTCATTTGGTAAATCAGAGAGGGGACACGTGTAAAATGGGCTGACAGGCCATTCATCCTGGTTCACAGAACAGAGGAGCTAAAACTAAACCCTTTTTGCTCAACAGACACATATTGTCTGTCGAGTCTGTGTTTAAGTCGGCACACTTATTTGGGATGCGACACCTGAAAAACCGAGGCCCTGAGCATCCATGACATATTGAAAGAACGTTTGGTGTGTAATGAGGACTGGCAGCCCGTTATTCCCGACCGTTGTAAAATAAACGAGCGAATCTGCTGAAGTCCAAATAATCCACTCACTCGCAGAAGTCAAAGCAGGCTGATTGGCCAGCAGAGTCCACTTTGCAACATCAGTGGAGAGACAGGGAGGAACAAAAAGGAAGGAGGAAGGACAGACATCAGTGGAAACAGGCTCGATAACAGACGTAAGCGCTGAGAGCCAGCGCCGTGCACAGGCACACGTTGGTTAGTAGAGGGGACCAAGTCCCCGGCACAGGAGAGCTTTCCTTTGGCTGCTCCGCTGCCTCGGGCAACTCCTGCTCCCCCGTCTCCTGCGATTTGTCTGGAGCTTTGGAGGTATGATCATCGATTACCACGTGGCCATCGAACTGATCAGCACCGTCAGGAGGAGGCGGGGGGGCAGCAATGTTCCTCTTTCGCAGCTCCGGCTCTTGTGAGGACCTGAGTAGAGGAGAGTGAAGCTTTAGGTCGTTTTCACAGCTGACCTGTTTGGTTTGTTTTAAAAGAACTCTGAACTCTTGGAGTGTTTCGTCGGATAGTACGGTTCGTTTGAGGTGGTGTGAAAGCTCTTTCGAACTCTGCAGACCAAACAAGCAAACTCTAGTCCGCTTGAAAACGGGGGTCTCGGTCTGCTTCCAAATGTTCGCTTGTGGTGTGAAAGCAAACAAACCAACCAACCACAGGATTTTATTATAGAAGATATGTGATTGGAAGCTAAACTATTAATAAATCCATCTGCTGATCGTGAAATATGTTCAGGAAGCAACAATCGTATTATTGATCTGTATGGGCCATGTTTATTTTGGTAACCATGGTAACGTGTATTCACATCAGCACCATGCTTGCATCCAACTCCGTGCAGTGATCCCACAGTAATAAGCTGTCTCTACCCGTTTGTGGTGATTTGCTGTGAAAAAGACACTGGGTGCAGCGCTTTACACTGTGATAACGATATTACTTACAGTTTATCAGTATATCAGTTCTGCATTTCTGCTGCTTTCAGTATACTGCTACAACAAGCTGCTTGTTGAATTAAAAAGAAAACTGAAAGTAAGTTATTTCTGACATTATTTTATCAAACAAATTGAACATTGAACTGTATGAGGCACCATTTAAAAAAAAAAAAGAACGATAGTTACATTTTAAAAGAGCAGTTTTCTACCGATACTCTCTTTCAACTAACGTTCTTTCGCAATATGTCGCAGTCTTTCGCGATGTATAATATAATGCTTATAATCAGTTCTGCATAAACGACTTCTGTCGTCCCCACGAGGGTCCTGATGCAAAACTGTCCAATCAGTGAGTTTGCTGTCAGTCTGTAAAACGTCCTCTTTGTTCATTTGTAAAAAGTCAGTGTGAAAGAAACCCGGACCAGAAATAAAATGCAACAATATGTAATTTTTTTTTGTTTGGTCCGGACCAAATTAACTGAACTACGGTTGTGAAAGCGACCTTAATGTCCCCAAGGGGCAGTTTGGTTTATATTGGCTGTATTAGATATATAATAGGCATAATAGAAGGATTTTTCCTTGACAGTCCTGGAACCGGTTGCACCAGCTCCTCAAAGTTCTTAAGTAGCGATTAGTTGCTAATAAATATTTACGCCCAGTAACTGCCAAGTCCAAGAGCAACTAACACTAGCTTGCTAATATGAGACATTCAGAAAACATACGTCTCCGTGTATTCACATATAAATAAAACAAAGTCATAACTACATTGACATTTAAGTTTTGTCAGGTTTTCATTATAACATCATCTGGTGGAGCATAACTTCCCAAAACTTTCTGGAAGTTATATCTACAGCTTGTGATGCGACTTTCTGTTTACATAGTTGCTTCTGACTGGACGCTACAGATGTTTCCTAGCAAACGATTTTTACATACCTAAAATCTTTACTAGCCAAGATGTTTAAGTTTAAATGGTGGAACCTGATTTTATAAAACACTAGTTTGAAAGTAGACTAGTAGTTGCTCCAAACCTTTCCTTGTTTCTTTTTTAAAAAATAGTTTACACTAACAATGATAAGATAAATTGAAACAAAATCTTTCAGAAACATTATTTGGATGTTTACCCCAGACTGCGGATCTCCATCTGTTGGATGATCTCATCGGGGAAAAAGGTTGGCTCAACTTTGCCGTTGTGAGGGTCTCTGGGAGGAGGAAGAGGAGGCGGAGGGGTGAACTCTGGAGGATCATCTTCCTCGTTTGAGAGCTCTTTCCACGACTCCTTGAGAAAAAAAACAAAATCACTTTGAGTATTTGAAAAAATACTTTAAATTAAATTCAACACATTGGTAGTTTTGCAACATGTCTAACTGCACATACAGCCAATTGTTCAGTTTCTTAATCCGAAGAAAAAAAGGACAAACTGAGAAATGTATACCATAAGAACAAAGAGCAGACTTGCCTGCAGAGATGTATCTCCCTTGATGTACTTGGCACCTTCAATGACAGCGAGGTAGGAGAAGCGAAGTTGATCTGCTGTCTGAATCAAGCCCATTCGATAGCGTCGCATCTCCAGCAGCACGTCACGAATACGCACAGAAGACGGGTCCTTACGGAGGGACATCTACATACAACAGCAAAAACATTCAGTACATAAGAATCTTGACTTTTTAGCGCTTGATTAACTAATACAAGTTTAAGCTTCTAAATTTAATTGTGGAGTTCTACAGCATCATGTTGTGTTCAAACTGGACGCGAAAAAAATAACCTACTCGCTTTATTCGCACCCGGAAATGAGTTACTAGTTATTTTAGCATTTCCGGTTCCGTCGTCTCCAAGTCGATGGGTTTTTTTTAAATATGTTTTTGTTTAGACGTCTGAAATAAGGTCTGTGGTTAACACAAGCTTCAGGTTTTGTTCTACGACATAAAACACGTCTGTAAATAATCTGATAGTGAATTTCAAAGCTTTTACGTGTGTTTAAAAAGGCGGCTGCTAACAAGTGGCTAAATGGGACTACAGAGGTTGTCGAGGACATTAAACGTCGCCGTCAGTTTAGTAGTGGTGACGGTGATGTGGGCCATGAATTGCGACCGTTGGTGTAGTTCATTTATAGCCTAACGTTAGCTTTTTACTTCTGGCGATTGCATTTACGCTTCAAAAGAGATTCTCTTGTTAGACGAAACGTGTAAGTATCATAAACTTGTGTTCGCCACAGAGCTTATTTTCTGCAATGATCCAAAATGCCCATAGGCTTTTTGATGAGGGAACTCATGGCGACGCTAACTTCTGGGTTGGCCTACAAAAAGAGGTCGTCCTTTCGGCTCCCTGTAGATACGACAGAGATCTGTACTAACCAGTAAGAGGCATGTGTCCACAAGACAAAAGGTCCCAGAGCGTCCGATGCCGGCGCTGCAGTGCACAACCACCGGTCCCTGATCCGAATTCAGACAGCCCGACTCCCGGACCTTGAACAGGAAATTAAGGAAGGAGGCAGGAGACTCTGGCACCCCAAAGTCAGGCCAGGTGGTGTAGTGAAAATGTAAAATCTCACGAGTTTCTTGAGTCTGTAAAGGAAGATTAGACATGCAGAGAAGTATTAAAAGACATCAGTCCTAATCTGAAACCATGTCTTGTTCTACACACACACAGAAAAAAAAAATCTCTAGAGGAGATTTAATAAAAACAACTTACAGATAGATTTTCCAACTCCAGCTGACGGACTGTGTAGTAAGACTTGATGTCTTCGGAGACAAAGGTGAGCTTGAAATTGGTATCTTCAAAGATAACATCTCTCTCCTCTCTGTGTGGCCAATACTGGGCACATTTAATCTGAAACCAAAGTGCACGTAACAGAAAGAGAAAAGCAGCGAGGTTACCGACACTGTGACACATTAAGAAGCTACACTGTGAGGAGAGAAGCCACCGCTTACAGATCCTTTCTCTATGACTCTGTTGAGCATCACGACACCGCGGGTCCTCTGCTCCCACACCATCTCCCAGAAGTTACCACATGTATTTGGAAGGGGTCCCTGAAAAAAACAACGGCTGCGTTAGAAGAGTGGATTTTTATCTGAGTATAACTAAATAAAAACAGTGCATCTATTTAAAGATCTTAGCAAGGCATTTGATATTGTTGATCATACTATTCCTAAAAAAAGACTGAAGATTCAATACATCCGTCTCTTTTACAGTCTTAATATTCTGTCAAAATCTCAATTTCGACTGTATACTAATGATCAAGGGGGCGACTCCCACTGGAGATCTCACTGCTCTTATTGTCCAGCTGCCAAAATCCAAATGAGGGATGAGAATAGCTGATGAAAAATACTGATACACTCATCAAAGTCACTCACAGCAGCGAGTGATTTTGTCAGTCCTGCGTTTCACCTCTCAGGCCACATCTACATTACTACGTTTTCATTTTAAACCTGCGTTTTAAAACAAAAACAATCTCCATCCATACATGCGTTTTAGCACCGCATGAGACAGAATCTCCGTCCATATTAACACGCCTGAAGACACATCTCGCTTGACCAGTCACGTACACTGAGCATGCACGTACCGGTGTAAACAGGAAGCAGAATGTCTATTCAGCGCACGGACTCAGCGGTTGAAAATCATGAATTTATTATAAGAACTAATAATAATAATAATAATAATAACAACAGAAAATACGATGAAGGAAATACAGCAATGGTGAAAAGTAAGAGCAGAGATTTCTTTGCTTAGACATTATCATATTTTATAAACCATTTGTTAAATGTTTACACAGTTTATTTGGTACAGCTAGCTAAAACTAATGCAGTCTAAAACAACAGTCCTGCAAGTTTGAAGTGAGTTATATTGATAGGTGTTTCTATTATTTTGTTCACCCCATATTTATCATTGAGAGCATGCTAAATCTCTCTGTCTCTCTATATATGTATTTCTGTTTATGGAAAACCCTGACTTCATAGTGAAGTCTTCCTGTATTTATGTCACAGCACGGACAGTACTCCAACCCACTTTCTGGATAATGACACAACACTTACATCATAGCTGTTCACAATTACAAATGTTGTCCACAATCGTACAAATGACAGAAGTTAATTCTCCGTGCTGAGTCTTGCTTACCTGAGTGAGGATATAGTTCCTCTGTGCCTCTTCTACTGTTATTAGGCTGGCGTTAATGTAGTCATTCGTACCCAGCTGCAGACATATTCTGCTGTGGTCAACTGAGGAGGAGACAAAGAAACGTGAAACAACGCTTGTGTGTTTTTTACATGCCACATCAGTAGACTATAGATCAGATCAGACCGACACGACGAGTCTGTCTTTGAACAAAACACAGGTGTTCGCCTTTTAATACTGAGATGGAAAAATGTCAACTTTTCTTGATATTTCCACTGAAAGAACAGCTCAGTTAAAAAGTAAACAGCATAAACAAGTTTCAGGTTACTGGATATGATGGCACATATACAGTAATTATTTGCATAGCTGCTTATTCAGTGTGAAAAAGAGGAAACCACATAGTTCAGCTGTTGTATTGTGACATTACAGAAAAGAAAAAAAACATTTTATTGAATAATAATTCAACACTGAACTATGCCTAATAGTTATTCTTATATGAAGAGACACATCTGTAGTTAGAAGCAGTGTGTCTGCGACGATGGCTGAACATAAAATATATCAATAATTAAATATACTAATATGTTGCCTTTTTTACAAAATGTTTACAAACTGCGATGAAATGTGAGATTAGAAAGGAAAATAAATTCAAAATACATATGGTATTCTTAAAAATGTGACTAAAATCTACTGAGAGATGTACTCATGGGTGATCTGATGTTTGTATACATCAACTCTAACTTGTTTATAGTGTGTTACACTTGTCTGATTGTATTGTTAGGACAACTTGGTGTGGTTAATTTCCTAGTTTCTTTTCTCTTCTGTTTTCATTGCAAATGTGCGTAATGTTTTTTATCACTCGTCAGTGTCTAGCTGTGTCGGGAATACGGATGCAAATTAGCTGTTGAGCTAACTCCGACACATTTAACTGCTGATGCTGTTAAACGTCATTGAAGATTACATAAAAGCCAGCCAATACAAATGGGTTTTAAGTAATTGATAGTACTATCAATATACTAACAACCTTAAGTAATACACTTGAGTTATGAATTGTTAGTCCCATCCTTTATGACGTCTGTCGACAGTGATGCAACGCTCTGCCTATTGTGTAATAAAGACATTGTGTTATTTTAAATGACTACGGTCAAACAGCCGTAAGGTGGCATGTTTATTTGTATAATTTTCACTGGTGGTTTAACATGATGCTGCTGCAACCTTAAACAATAAGTCACCACTGGCATAAATAGATTACAGAGCTGCCATCAACGTAAAGGAATATTTTAAACATTTAAGACCGTTTTGTTCGGTGCATTCCGACGAACAAAAGAGCAACTTACATGGGCTAACATCTCTGTAACGATTCCGATTCTTGTTTTCAGGTAATTTGGCAACCTTGCAAGGGAGTTCACATGACTGCTGACGAATATCCTGTGACAGAATTAAAAAAACATTAAAGGTCTGGTGTAACATGAATGGTGCAGTACGTGTATCCGTGGCTCTAAGATGCTTTAAAACAATCTAAACATATAATGAATCTTGAAAGAATGGTTGTTAGCACACACCCACATGTCTGAATAAACTGTGAAAATGTAATAATAACACCTGATTCACACTGAGCTCTAATTAATGGATATTAGAAACTGTGGACAAACCATTAAAAAGAATCCGAGGCAGCGGTGGAATATAACAAAGTACATTTACTACAGTTTTGAGTACGGCTGGCAAATATATCATTATATCTTTACCCACTTAGTCATGATATCCATGTGACTGATGATTATTTATCAAAAATCTCATTGTGTAAATATTTTGTGAAAGCATCAATAATCAACCCTACAATAGCAATATTGAGTTATTTGGTCAAAAATATTGTGATATTTGATTTTCTCCATATCGCCCAGCCCTGCTTTTGAGGTACTTGTACTTTACTTGAGTATTTCTGTTTTATACTACTTATACTTCTAGTCCACGACAATTTGGAAGCCAATATTGTACTTTTACTCCACTACATTTATTTGACATTAGTTTCACATGATTAATTATTAACAAAATATAAACCAACGAATAATAATATATTATTATAGGTTAAGATACCTAAAGTAGTTGAAATTAGCTCCACCTTTATACCAGCTGCAACATTAGTGATGCTTACACATTAATGTATCAATAATTATAATGCAGACATACATTATGTTGAAATGGTCCATTCTGCATATTGAGTACTTTTACTTTTGATACTGTAAGTATAGTTCTGGTGCTAATACTTGTATATTTGAATACATGACTTTTACTTTAAACAGAGTGCTTTTACACTGTGGTATTGCTGCTTTTACTCAAGTAATAGATCTGAGTGTTTCCTCCAACACTGACTACATGTACAGTTTGTATATATAATGTATAATAATATAACAGCTCAGTGATAGCAGACATATCAATCATCGGATTGATCCGAGCAGGCGGAACACGGACTAAACTAAACATGCTTATAACTACATTAAATTGTAGCTACGCTGCTGCAGACTGATTGTGTATTGTAGCTATTATTTGGCCTAAAAAGTGGCAGCTTCACTAACAGTCCATTTCCACCTTGATTTAGCCGGGGAGGTCCTACCTGATAAATGGCGCTCCAACTCCCGTTTTCATCGATTTCCCGAAACTCGACTTCCATTGCTGACAGTCCAGCTGCCACTCCTTCTTCTTTTTCTTCTTCCACCACAGATATGAACAACCGCAGCTCGGCGGTGATTAAACAATTTGTAGTCTAACCGTGTCCCGCAATAGCTGCCAACTGTTCCGCCAATATCCTGTAATTCTCAGTACGGCAGCATAGATTACCGTGTTACCTCTCTCGGCCTGGTGTTAGCGGAAACACGCCGCTGGCTCCTCCTACACGGTGTAGCCGCCGTCCTCCGGTGGCTAAAAAAAAAGAGCAGAGTGTGTTCTTTAAAGAGATTATAATCCGCTCAGTGTTTTCCGGGTGTGAATCGGGATTTAAATATCCCAATCAGACCAGAATATGTAACTTTATTTCTAAGAAATAGTCACTTTACCATTCCAACAGCAGCTGTAGAGACAGACCAGCGAGAACGCGCGGAAGGCATCTTGTGTCTGGAACGTGATGACGCGTGCGGCTCCGGGAGCGCGTACGCACGTACACTCACGTAATGGTCTGTTTACGTCCAATCTGTGGAGTCTCTGCTGCTGTGACCTGCTGCAGTTTAGTCAACGAAACATTGTAGCTGGTTAAAACTCGTACCGGGGACGATATGAAATCAATTTTGACATTTTAGACATATGTGTCTTCGATGAGGCGGCGCATAGTGTGACCTATCAGAGGTCATCATGGATTAGCTGTAGTTCAGTGGCTTTTCTCCAGTGTGACTGACAGCAGGAGCTGGGACAAGGGACTTTGGTGCTACTAACGTTAGCTAGCAACGCAACTTAGCTAGACGTTTTGAATCAGCTTTACTGCTGCGACAGGTATTATTCAAATTCTTGACAAGTTCTTCTGTGTGTGTCGCTTCATGTGTTGTCTTCCTCTGGCCATCGGCTCACTTTCTATGCCTGTGTTTTCCTAGTTGTTGTCTAGCGTTGGCGTTAGCCCTCAGCTGTCGTTGGCTGCTGCTTGCTAATGTGTAGCTATAGTTATTGCCTCCCAGTGGTGGAAAAAGTATTCAAATCTTTTAACGGTAAGTTGCATTAGCAAGACCACAATGCAAAATTACTCCATTAAAAGTTAAAGTCCTGCATTCAAAAATGTCACTTAAGTAGCACTCAATTATTAGCACAAAAACTGTATTTATGTTTCAAAATTGAAAGTCCTCTTACTAAAGAAAGGACATTTTTAGTTTGTGTTTTGCATGAAAAACCTTATTCTGCTGACTATGGCTATCAGACAAATGACAAGTATATTATCCTCTAAAATGAAGTGGAAATCTCACAAATTGGACATACTCAAGTTAAGCACCAATACCTCAAAACAGTACTGAAGTTCAGTACTTGAATATACTTCACATATTTGTTTCTTTAGCTTTCTAAATTATTACCAGGGCTGCAACTAAGGATTATTTACTGCCGATTATTTTCTCGATTAATCGTTTTGGTCTATGAAATGTCAGAAAATAGTGAAAAATGTCCATCCCAGTTTCTCAAAGTCCAGGGTGATGTCTTTAAATGTCTTGTTTTGAATATTATATAAACAGAGAAAAGCAGGAAGTCTCCATTTGAGAGGGTGAGGGCACAATTTTCTGCCATTTTTGCATGAAAAATTACTTCAATGATTAATCGATTAACTAAAATAGTTGGCGATTACTTTTCTGTCGATCAACTGATTAGTCGACTAATCGGTGCAGCTCTAGTATAAAGTATAATATTATCCTCTAAAATGAGGTGGAAATCTCACAAATTGGACATACTCAAGTTATGCACCACTACCGCAAAACAGTACTGAAGTACAGTACTTGAATCTACTTTAAATCTTTGTTTCTCAGGCTTTCTAACTTGTCACACATCAAATATGCCTTATTTCTGTCAGCATGCAACACAAGTGTGAATCCCACACACATTACACACCCATTTAATGCACGCAAACACTCGCTCACCAAAGGATTACACACATAGTAAGTGCTGCATGTCCAAAATGATGTAGTGAAGAGTGACTATGTTGACGTGTGTCCTGGCAATCATTCTTAACAAAGCTTGTCTTATCTACTTTAGATTCCTGGAGTAGTTTGAGATCTTTGAGAGAATCTCAAGGCAGCATGGCTCCCAAAGACATCATGACCAACTCCCATGCCAAATCCATCCTCAATGCCATGAACTCCCTTCGTAAGAGCAACACGCTCTGTGATATCACTCTGAGGGTGGAGAACACAGACTTTCCAGCTCACCGGATTGTCTTGGCTGCCTGCAGTGACTACTTTTGTGCCATGTTCACCAGTGAGGTAACGCTAAAAATGTTGGAGTGCTCAGAAACGCATTTAATTGCTACTATTATTTGCCTCTATAAAGTATGCTACATACTGTTTGGCTTGATATATCAGAATCAACTTTATTGGCTAAGTGTGCTTATGCATACAAGCAGTTTGTCTCTGGTTTACAGTAGCTTCTAGTATATATCACTCAAAACAAAGAAACAGGCCAACAAGGGACTTAAATATGAATAATAAATAGAATACTGGAGGTAAGTATGTATGCATAATAAGGTCTGTTTCATAAACTATACAGAGTGTTATGGCTAAAATAAATTATAACCAATATACAGCAGTTGAATATGTATTTATA
Source organism: Heterobranchus longifilis (assembly GCA_028570985.1). Taxonomy (NCBI): domain Eukaryota; kingdom Metazoa; phylum Chordata; class Actinopteri; order Siluriformes; family Clariidae; genus Heterobranchus; species Heterobranchus longifilis. The sequence goes on from JAOVVB010071534.1 coordinate 11,224, forward strand.
TTTGTACATTTATGTTGCACATCCATTTAATAATTAAGACAATAAAGGTATCTATGACAAATTTGCCTCAACAGGCTTTACAATTTACAATTCAGATAAGGAAACATTCAAAAAAACATTAACAGGGAAAAAATGGAAGAAACCTCAGGAAGAGCAAGAAAAAAGGGATCCCTGTCCCAGGACAGACAGACAGATGGACAGATAGACATACAATAGATGCCATGTGCACAGAATAGACCAACAAGTAAAATTACAGTATAGACAATCAGGATGACAAAATGATATAAAGTAAACAAATATGAAGAATAAGGCAGTGTTTGACTTTACTAAAAAAAAAAGACACAGTTGACAAGACTACCACAATAATTGATACAGGATAATACGCAATGCTTATGACTAATCCCTCAATGATATGTTTCTTGTCATTGCACCTGATAGTCTCTGTTTTGTGGCTCTGCAGCTTGCAGAGAAGGGGAAATCTTTTGTTGACATCCAGGGGCTCACTGCAGCGACTATGGAGATCCTGTTGGACTTTGTGTACACAGAGACGGTGCTGGTCACAGTGGAGAACGTACAAGAACTGCTCCCTGCAGCGTGCTTACTGCAGCTCAAAGGTACGTTAAGGAGTGCCTGATTTGAAACCTTGATTTGAAAAGTGTGTGTGCTTTAAGTCAGCTGATATCATTGTGAGTATAGGCAGAGGGTATATCAGCAGGTCTCGAAAAGTCTTTAAAAGCATTTAATTCAGTTTCCTCAAATAAAGAGGTCTCAGAAGGTATTGAAAAGTTTACAATTTTAATTTTAATTTACAAACGTCTTAAATATTTGATCTTGCCTGCTGTCGAGACTCGACAGTAATGTTAGTCATAAAATGTTTTTGTATCTGATCGCGGGCTGTTGCTGGGAGACGTTCTACACCTATAAACTAAATGTGGGATTGTGTCTGTAGGAGGTTGTTGAATCCTTTTTAGTGGAGTTTCAGTCAGCACCATCAGACCTGCAGCAAACACTGTCACTGCTGCAGCTACAGCAGCTAGGACAGGGATCCCGCAGATCAGGCATTGAATTTATTCATTTGAAAAAAGGCCTTAACTGCTATTAAATTATCTTCAATTTGATTCATCTTTTTTATGACGTTGCATTGTAAAATTTCAAAATAATTGCTAACATAATATATAATATATAATATAATTTACCAAATGCCTCTCGCATTAATGTTCAAATTCAACGAAAATTGGCTATTTAACCACGTTTTTGCAGCATGGCTGAAACTGTTACAAGGCAATGCATACAAGGCTCGGTGTATATTCCACAGAAAGTTTTTTAAACTCAGCACAGTGGGAATCAAGGCAGTGGAATCCCATATGTAGAGTAAGAAACACAAAATTGCCCAAAACTCGGCAACAAATGTCAGGTATATCCCAGTTCTGTTGCACCCTGGTCTCCGTGATGTTATATATAATTACAATAAACATTTGGGCAAAATTGTCCCTTACCCTAAGTAATTGATGTCGGTTTGTGTTTTTTTTCTTCATTGTTTTTTTGTAAAATTGGTCTTAAATTACATTGCAAGTGCTACGTCACATGTTTCATTGCTCTGAGTGGTTGCAGGTCTATCCAAATGCAGAAGTATTTTGGTCTGCGCCCGTTGTTAACGCCCCTTGGAAATCAAAAATAAATTGAGAGGTTTCAGACTAATACACATTTGCGAAGTAGTCTTGCGATGCCAGGCTAGAATGAATCATTGTAAATTGTTTAATCCATCCATCCACTTTATGCTGCTTCTATGCAGGTCACATCAGTTTAATTAATCATATCATCAGTAATTCTAATATACTGCTGGGGAAATACTGAAAAATGTGATATAATAATAAATAATTGTCAGCCATACCGTCCGTACTGGTTTTCCATCATACTTTCATACTTTGGCTGGTATGATCATAAAATGGGTATTAAATTGTATTATATGTGGTGTTAAAAAGTCTTAAATGTAACTTAATGAACCCTGCAGAAACTCTGAGGCATGGTACCACTTTACTAATGAAATTACTTCAGCAAATTAACAGTAGTTGAATGTCTGAGTCACGTCTCTCAGGATTTGTCTGAATTCGAATGATATAGATGCGTGTATATATATACAAATGTATCTTTGTTTTCCTCAGGCGTGAAAAGAGCATGCTGTGATTTTCTGGAGAGTCAGCTTGATCCCTCTAACTGCCTGGGTATTCGTGACTTTGCCGAAACTCACAATTGCCTCGACCTGATGCAAGCTGCAGAGCTCTTTTCCCAGAAGCATTTCTCCGAGGTGGTTCAGCACGAGGAGTTCATGCTGCTCAGCCAGACAGAAGTGGAGAAGCTCATTAAATGTGATGAAATCCAGGTAAGCAAAAAAACTGGACATTCTGAGTTTTTGTACTGTGTGGAGGCTGCTTGATCTGTTGACACTGAATAATTATGCTTTCCCTTATTTTCTGTCATATAGGCCCCTTTTGTGTTAGTAAACATAATGACATTTTTTGGTGGGCGGAGCTTAGGTGGAGGCAGAATAATCCCCTGAACACGTTGTCGAATGCTGAATAGCAAGTTTTGTTGGATTTTTTTTAACAATGTCTGAAAAAAAGAGTTTCCCTGAATATGTCACTCAATCTCCGGGACCGCAAGAAGAAAAATCAACTAAAATATGATTTGACCATTTTATTACTGAGCTCTTCCAGACATTTAAATGAAAAACAAACTATTCTTTTAAATGAAAAGA
>JAOVVB010071545.1:0-13977 GCA_028570985.1 Heterobranchus longifilis
CCAGGGAGTTTTTTTTCACTATCCAGGAGTGAAAGCACATTGAATCCAGACTTTCCCCCAGCAGTGCTGTGGAGATAGGTCTGGCTATGTGAGACTACTTAAAGAGCTATGTTGCCAATTTTAAACCAGCTCTGTGTCATCTTAGTGTAAGCTCCGTGTGTAAATGAATGATGTTTAGCTTAGCTCAGTGTTCAATCTCATTCTGCAAAGCTGAGATGAAGTTTGTCGCTGTAGAGGACTGTGCACCTCCACGCAGAAAGAGGACAAGGGAGAAATTAATAAATTAGACTGTCATCATGCTCTTTTTAATGTACACAAAGATTTTGCCAACAGAAACATGCATTTGACCCATGATAACCGGAGCGACGAAGACCCATGCTGACCCAGGTGACATGCTGTCTTGTAATCGACACCTACACCTAGGCTAGTGGTAACTATGGTGATTTTGCACTTCTGAAATCACTTGGTAAAATCTTCAGTATCTCCTCCAGTTATAACCCTGCAATAATGAATTCAGTTGCAGTTCTGCACCAGAGAATGAGGCTCACACAAAAAAGACAGCACATTAAATTTACTCACACCAGAACCTGTGCATTTTTTTAATCACCTTGCCAATTTGTTTTTAAGAAGATGGATTTCTTATACTTGATTTAATGTAGGGTAGGGTTTAATATAGGTTGCACTTATAAGTCACTTTGGACCAAGACATCTGCCAAATGAATGCTGTGTAATTGAGTTAAGTATTGTGTATGGTTAAATTAAAGCCTTAATCATAGCCTTAATTAAGTTTCTATTTTTAGATAAATGTTTCTCAGAGGTAAGTGAAAACCTATGAGAACCAGAAAGATGCTGTGCTAAATCTACTTTATGTGCAATTCTTTAGCCTCCCGGAGGCCTGGTTCAGCTTAACTCATAACCAGCAGTTCTTTATTGAACTTCTCTAAGGGTCAATATAACTTTGATTGAAAATAATGCCAAAAAATAAACTCCTTCCGTGTCACATGTTTCTCCCCAAATCCCTTACTCTCAAAAAGAAAACTTCTTCTAACTGCAGTCATAGTCATCTTTGGCTCCATTGACTCTTACCATGTCCTCAAGATTTAACTAAGAGTCTAAGTAAGTAGGTATCATGTTTATGTCATGTTCTCCATCTTAGTTTAACAGTTAGTTAACATGTTAGTTTTATTATTTGGTCATAATTGGACCTGATGGTGACACTAGATTAAAGGCCAGGGGATCACCAAAGTGATGACAATTTATCCTAAGGGGTCTTGGATGTGTGTAGCAGATCCAAGTTGCAAGCTTTTCCAGCAGCTCCGCGTGTGTGAATTTCCCCAAGGGGATGAATAAAGTATCTATCTATCTATCTATCTATCTAACTAATAGTTGTATCGGTAGCTAATACAAAGACTTCAGAATGTGTGATACATGATTTTTTCTTTGTATTTGGTTGCAGAGAAGTAAATAAATACATACAGTAGTTGATTCAGGATGTTATAATCACACAGACTGCAATATCAAAATCTGTGAAATGTGTGATTTATAAAATTTGGGAATGTTGCTTGCTATGTTCCATAAATGAAAAAAAACAACAAATTCCTTACTTTCTTACTCATCAAAAAAGAACCTTTCAGTCTTATTTGCATTAAAATGCAGGAAGTATTTAAAGACCAGGGATTACTTTTCAGTGAAACATTTTTTCCAAAACTAAAAGCTGTAGAACGTCTTGTCAGGAAGATAGATATGAATGTCATCTGCGTAACTGAAAATGAATGTCTTGTTTATTGAAGAGGTGGCCAAGGGGCACCATAACAGAAACAGGTCAAGTACAGATCCCTGTGGGACACCACCAATAGCACTAGGATACTCCAATACAGAACTATTCTACACATCATGCTGAGTTCTGTCAGACAGAACAAGTACCAGTCCCTCGAGAACAACAGAGGTCTCAAGAAGATCTGAGGGGACCTTCTGGTCCTCAGTGTCAAATACAGGACAGATGTTAGATGAGAATCCACAGCAATTAACAAATAGTGTACTACTCTGTTGAGTGCAATTTCAGTAGAGTGTTTACATCTTAACTCAGACTGGAATGATTGATCAAAAGGAGTGGACAGATGGGCTGTGAGTTGGCCAGAAATGACTTTTACCAACAGCTTAGACATGAAAGGACGATTCCAATCGGTCTATAATTGCTTATTGTAGGCAGATCAAGGTTTGGACTTCAGAGCACAGGTGGTGTGACTACAGTTGTTCTGCAAGCTGTGGGAACAACAATAGGATTTAGTGGCTTGTTGGACCTTCCAGTGCAGGGAACAATCTTATAGCTAAAACAGGGTCTAAGATACATTGTTTGAGTCCTGCGATATGAGCAAAACTATCACCATCATTATCAACAAATGCTAATTGGCCAATAAATTGGCAAAATCAACAGACATCATGTCTGTTTGCCCATGATCTGCTGTTAATATTATAACAGAAAATAACAATGAATTAACTACAAAAACATATCCATTATTAGTGTGAGAGCTGGCAACAGCTCTACTATTGGTGATCCGCACCCAAAGTTCATCCATTTTGATCGTCAGAGACCGTACATTGGCAAGCAATTATGAGTGGGTAGCGCCGGTCAGTATTTAGTACTCGGTCTCTTCTCAGAATCGACAGCATATTTACTCGGTCTCAGATAAAGAGGACTCAGGATTTTATTTAAAGGCCACAACTGCAGGGATATCACTAAATCACCCATGTATTGTCTGATTTATTTGCATATTTACATCAACGTTGGGAGCTCTGACATAAACAGTACGCGCTGCAGTACCACTCCCTCACTTGGGTGAGGGAGATGGAGATGTAGACTGTAGATAGAGGAAAAAAGGTTTGTGAGTGTTGATTGATAGATACTGTAAATCGTTATTCTCCTCATTGAGAAAAAAAAAAAAAGTCTTGCATACATTACAGCTCCATGTAACAGTTTATCATTTTACAAAAGTAAAAATATTGAGAAAAAGGTGACTGTTGGCTCTGTGCAGGAAGTTAAGAGCTGGATTGCAGTGTGCGACAACATTAGCTCTACAACTAGAATTGCATCCACACCCAGAATCCATTTGGAAGAAAGAAACAACAATTAGGATGAATAAAAAGAAACTATTGAGACTATTGAGAATGAGCTCATGCATCCATTACGTCGATCAGTATTTAATCAAACCCACAGCATGTCATGAACTGCTTTATAGTGACATGATACACATACTTGGTGGAGTAAGTAATGCTAATAAAATGCTGCTTTTAAGTAACAATTTAATTCCTTTAAAAAAAAATTTAAAATTCACAGGTTGTACTCCCACATAAACTATGTACAATGTGACAGTTAAGTACTTCCCTCAAACAGTTGATATCTGGAGAGGAATCCTAAGCAGCTAATGTTTTACGTTGTTCAAGTCAGACAAGATGATGAAACGTGTGTACAGCAGCATATGGCAGTAGTGCACCCTGATCTACAGTTGAAGGCGTTTTGCTTGATTGTTTAAAAGAAATGCATATCACTTATCTTGTAACACCATTATGAAAAATGTATTTAATAACTACCTACGTGTCTTTGGGATGGTACTGGGGTTACATCATCTACAACACATACATGTACAAACCTAAGTGAAATATCAGTCAAATCAGATATGCTGGCAGTGATTTACAGGGAGAATAAAACACTGAATTTGTCAACAAAAAAAAAAAAAAGCCTCTTAAGTTACGATGTATGATTGTTAACCTTCTGAAAACGGACCTCCCACGGGCTGCCGTGAAGGGGCGTGGTTTACATGATCCTGTTTAAATCGATCTAAAATAAGAACTATAATAGCTAGAGACTTCATCTTTTTTGCTGCAAAAAGGCCAAGGCTCCTGCCTTTCACCTTATCATGTTGTATCCTGTTGATGACATAATCACATCATGTGATGTGCGGTCAAAGTCATCCAAATTGCTGGTTTTACACAAACTTCCTGTAGTTACTGTGTTCACTATTTAGGTAAATTGTACATTTTATCAGTTGTTCAGTATTGTTATTGTTATGCACTGAATATAATATGAAATATCCAATGTGTCACTTATTCAGAGGTTGTCAGTTTACTCAATGATAGAAAAGGGGTCCCTTAAGGAAAAAGGTTGGGAAGCACTGCTGTAGAGGTCTGAAAGCCGGCTGTTGCCTAATCTTAACCATACTGTGCTGTAGTTGCCATGTGCAGACCTTTAAAAATGCTGCCACTGAATGTAATTCAGGATTTTTGCACCTTTTCTGGTGATAGGGTTTGGTCCAAGGTGGAACAGAGACAAAACTTTCAACCAGAGGATGGAAAAATACTGCTTTTTAGCCTGCTGTTCAGTTATTTTTGAAGGTTCAGCATTCAGCACTACTGCTGATCAAACTACTTTGCTCTTTACATTTTCTAGTGGAATTTATCAATCCACAGAAATTGTATTTCAATAGCCTGGTGTCATTCAGTGACAATGTTCTTAAATAGTAGGGTAATGTAATTTATTTTGTTGCCAAGACTACCAAAATACTGTCAGACAAATAACTGGTTTGTCCTCACTACTCTCATATGAACCCTTTTTTAACTCTTTTTTAACTACATTTTTAAGAGTGCACATTCATCACATTACAAATGCCTTTTTGCTCAGAGTGACTGACCCTCTCCTATCACACATTCACATCCTGTCGCAAGCCACACTGTGGCTGGCGGCCATCAGTTTCCCTTTTTGTAGCTGCTTCTGAAGCTCGAACTGTTGCTTTGTAGAGATGTCCCACTCTTTGAAGCCCTCTCACTCTGCCAATGTTTTTTCCACGATGGTGAGTTGGCTGTGAGGCCAGCGCAGTTAGACTCGAGGAGAAAGGTTCATCCCACTTCAACTGGCCAATCAGAATTACCTTCAGGTCCTTTATAGTTATGCAAATGTGATTGGTATGTATTCAAGAGGGGGAATTTGCAGTTATAGGAGTCATGGTTTGACCTTTTTAAAGACCAACTCTCTTCACTTTTTAAAAAATTGAAAATTAAACTTAGTATGAAATTCACCTGTTTTAAGCAAAAAGGAGTGGAGTGGAAGTGGAAAAGGGAGTACATTTTAAGATAGCTTTTAATGTAAAAAAAAACAAAAACAAAACTGCAGCAAATACATCTTCACTGTGTACTTTTTATCAGCACGACAGAGCTACCAAAGCTGTTATGATTAGATGTGTGGCATTTAGCATGTGTGGGAAGGCCCGCAGTATTTGGACTGTAAAAAGCATCGGCTCATCAGTTGGAAAGCTGAAGGAAGCAGCAGGTGTGTGCCTGTTGCTAAGCAGCGCCAGAAAATTTCAGAAGCAGCTGAAAACAAGGCCCAAATAACATTTGATATTGAATAACATAACCCTAAAGAATGATCACTTTTGTGTAACATTTCAAAAAGGGGGGGGGGGGGGGACATACTCCAGATGTAAAAGGAGCAAACCGATGTGAAGCTGTTAAAACAAAGTGGCAGCAGCTCAGGAGGTAGAGTGGCTGGGCCGATAATCAGAGGGTTGTATTCAAAAGAGAACAGTTGCCGCTGTAAGAATTGCAACATGAAAATATTACATTTTGACTTTTTTTCCCACAATATTTCTGTCCCTGCAAAGTATTTCAAAGCTAGTCACACTTTCAAAAGAAAGGAAAATCCATCTTAACATAAAATGAATCTAAAATGAAGGTCACTTTTAACTAATCGTCTGTCCACTGAAAGCATTTTTTTTTAAAGCCTCTTAAACCCACTTTAACTTGTGTAGATTTACTTCAACAGAATTCATCAACAAAGTCTATTTCCTGATCTCATATAAAGTCATTGTGCAAGGTGAACATTTTGTCCTAAGATCTAAATTGACTAAAAAGACAATAATACATGATTTAGAGGTTTTTAGAGATTAAAGCTTTCAATTTTTTCTAATTCTTTACACAAAATGTGCATTATATGTAAAACGAAAATAGACAGACCACACGAGGAAATCTTTATCTGCTGCATATGTGTCTGACAGTGTTTAGATACTTTAAATTGGGACCCATGGCAAACATTGTATTGTATTATATCTATTAAGACTGCATATGTGGAATTATGCATATGTAAAAAATTATGTATGTGTCTTGTTGAATTAGGCTATATTCTCTTGTTTTTTGCCAGATGGTTGTATTTTGTGTGTGTGTGTGTGTGTGTGTGTGTGTGTGTGTGTGTGTGTGTGTGTGTGTGTGTGTGTGTGTGTGTGTGTGTGTGCTGCAGCAACACGTGAGTACATTTTGAATGCAATCAACCATTGCGAAGGCAAACATTTGAAAAACGAGGCACATGCTGGAAATAACTGGAATTATCCTTTAGATGATGAGTGTAATCACCAGGTAGGCTACATTCAGGAAATAACACAGGGGGGGAAATATATTTAACAGACATTTGCTCTCAACGCAGACTTCCAGTGAATTGCTGGATGCTCAGCTCGGCACTCAGGGGCATTACAGCGTGATTGACATCTCTGAGCAAGCCGGAGAAGTTGCTCTGGGGTCTTGTTTCCAAGATAAAGCATAGCCAAGTTGTGTGAGTGCATCCTTACAACAGATTAACATGTTATCTTTTTCAAACAAGTCACAGTGATCCCTGAGTTACAGCATAGCCTACTGTATAGAGATGAAATCTGACTGCAATTATGCTTAATCACAACGTCTCGGTATTTTTTACGGCCATCATCTCCACAGATAACAAGTAATCATTTTGCACAATGCCTTCCGCATATTCACTGCATCCACCTCCGAAATCAACTTTGTCTTCGGAACTCCACTTGCTTTTCAGGCTGTGTTTGATGTCATGTTTCTTTAAACACGGCATTGTGAGAGGACCAGCTCAGTATCCCTCGAAATGTGTACTGGACAACTGTGCAACACACAATTTATGTCCAGCTTTCTATGTCAGTGGAAGTGTGCACATTTTGTAGCAAAGCAGATTGGAATTTTATGTGGGACACTGTTGTTTATGTCCTAGAATTAGCGGGAATTCAGACCAAAAACAGCCCTGCATTAAAACAACACAGGGGGCTGTGCAGTGTACATTTTGGCAGCTATTTTAGATTTAGTCTTAGTCTTTAGACGAAAATGCTTATTAGTTTGTCACCTTTTAGTCATTTTTATCCTTCATAGTTTTAGTCGACAACAACACATTTAGTCCAGTTTTAGTCGACGAAAAGTCATTACAATTTGGGCAACTTTTCGTCAAAATGTTTGTTTTCTCTCTTTAAACTAATTCAATTAGGATAATACAGGTATCGGAAATTGTTGGTTGTTGGTTTTTCTACATTATCCTAACTTAAACTCATTCAAAATGACCTTTAACATAAGTAAAACATCATAAAAATGATTAATCATCAACCTTTTTAATCATCTATAAAGATTTGAAACTAGATGTAAATCAGTCAGGTTTGTAATTTATCATTTGCATGTTTGTTTTGATGTTAACAATGCAGCTTAATTAAATGAAAATAAGCTATTTTTTTATGTGTAAAATGTAGCATTTGGTCTCATGCATATGGAATATGATGCCCTATGGCTAACAAGATTTTGCGTAGGGCCCCAAAGAAGTTAGATACAGCCCTGCTAACTGGTGCACAACTATAATGTGATGGAGAGATCTCATTTCAGCCAAGTTATGTCCCATAGGAGACGAAGAGGAGTCGGTGAGTAATTGGTTAATATTACAACATGTTTTGAACTGTTGCAGAGTCTTAACTCCTTGTAGTTAACGTCACATTCTCGTCAGATCACTCACTGAATTAAATGCAAACGTCGGCTGCTGACTCATAGGCTAACTATAACATTACCGTTAACAACGTTAGCTAACTTTAACTGGTAAGATTAACTTTAATACTAGCAGGCTTACATTGTCTTGGGTTGAATTATACGTATATATACGTCCCCAAGTTCAACATGAGTCATCACAAATATTTTAACATTTTACAGGAAGAGAAAAGTGAGGGATTAAGTATTTTGACATATTTAGCATATAAAAAGAGACACTGAACAAAGGATGAGAACTTGGAAAATCTTTAGCCAACGATATTGAACGTCATTTGGGATTTTGCTGAATTGCCCATTGTCAATGTTCTTTTCTGGTGAAAGGATTTCATAGTACAGATGCTGTAATAATATTGTCGATAAATAATGTCAGACTGGAATTTGTGTCAAAAGAAAATGTGCCGTTAAACATCCCACAAATCAAATGATACATATCAAATTAAATCTATGATTATAACTAGAGTAGTTAACTTTTATAGCCATCGACAAATGCTCTCACATTCATGTAATGTGTATCGCCATGTTAAAGACTGTCAGTTAATGAAATGCATTCTCATCACAATGAGCTCAGATGCCACTACTACAGCATGGACACACTGTACTGCAAAAATTCAAACACACACACACACACACACACACACACACAGGCCAGCAGCAATACACATAGTCCAAGTGAACAACAGATGACTATCAGTGCCACATCCCACAATCCCTTTCTTCCTGCTGTGGGCTTCCTCTCGCCAACACATACCGCTGAACTTGAAGGAAAATTGCTTTTCTGATATCTCACTAAGTGTGACCTTACTCACAAAAACACACTCACTCAACCACTCCAAACCAGAAATGGGACACGCACGCACACACACACACAGACAGATGAATACAGATGAATACAGATATCTCCCTGTCATGTCAGATATACCGCTTATCCGCAGTGAGCATCTAGCCTAAATCAAAAATCCATTATTAGTTTCATTTTGTCATCGGCCATAATAGGCCCAAATCAGAGATCAATGCATCATGGTGAGTTAATAAATGACTGGAGCAATAAAATTGGCTGATGGGTATGATCATGATTATGTAATATTCTCACTCAACAAGAATCATTTTTATGACACTGCACACAGCAGTCGGCGTTCTTTGATCAAACTAAAAGACCAAGCTGGAATGAGAGTGGAACTGCTGAAAATGAAAGTTGATGCAGCAACTAAAAATATGAAGACAACTTTATTGCTCTATTTAATGACCATAGTGGAAATAAAGGAAAGCCAGATAATGGGGAAAGATGCATAGCAAGGAGATGGAACAAGACAGACCATACTGCCATCTTTAAAGGATCATTCTGGTTTATTACAACGCAAGTCTTGTTTTGTCACGTATGATAACATTGTACTCACATTGTAAAAAACACAATATTGTCAACAAGCCAACAGTTTAGCCAGATTATCTAGCCTGTACTATGAAGCAGGACTTGGGGTTAGCGAGGTAACTTCAGGTTTAACCCTGGGTTCACTTCTTACCATGGTAACTTCTGTTGCACATGCACCTAACCTGCAGCAGAGCAGGTTATGTTCCAGATAACGGATCAATATGTATAAAGCACCGCCTACTGACCAACCAATTCTCTTGGAAACCATTCATAGAAGAAGGGTCTCTTAGGAGGGCAGAGAGACATACATATATATAGGCCTATATGAGAAATATAAATTGTTGTCGGATGGTCTGACGTCAGCTTATTGAGTTGTGCGCTTACAGTGCTGCAGACTGTATGCATGTATTTCATGCATGCTTTTGTATAAAGATATCAACCTACAACAGAGACTGATTGAAGAAATAAAGCCTTGTATTTGTTGTTCGTACAATAAGATATGAATACTTCTTACTGCTTTGAATTATGTTTTTATATTCATTTTTATTTGCTAACTAACCATCATGCAATGCACCCAGCAAGACGGTGATTGAAATTGCACAGGTCTGCGTCAGTGTGGTTCATCTCAAAAACATGTGCATAATTGCGTCATGTACATAGGCACGGAAGTGAAGTAATGTAACAAATGCACAGTTTTTAATCCAAACCACAATCTTTTTCAAACCCAGTAGTTTAAACCTACAACCGTTTCACAACGTTTCCAGCATGTTTAAAACCGCAACCATTAAGTTTAGGTATGGACGGAAAATGCTCCTATGGGTTGTATTTCCTGCCACCGTTAGGGGCGCTAATTTAGGAAACACTCATATGGGTCATATTACAGGGTAGGAACAAATGACTTTATGTGGTGACAGTTGTAGCAAAACACTGTTAAAAAACTTCAAAATATTCTGGTTTCTAACAGAAGTTTGATTTCTGCTTCCCTGTATTATTAATTCCTTGATAAAGTATAGTGCAGCACTTCTGTCATATCTCACCTGCACTGCCTATTTATACTACAATGTCAACCAGGAGTACATTTTCATAAAGCTTCCACTGTATTATACATAATGAATAAAAGGGGGTCTGCAGGATATGCAGCAGACACTGATAAACGTGATCAATACCCTGAAACGACTCAGCTGTTGAGTGTATTTTAAGACTATCTGGGGTTTATGTTCAGTCCCATTAAACTGAGCTCACTGTTAGTGATTTGACCTTCAGTTCTTCTGTCATGAGCTGGAAATCCAGAAGCAAAGTGACATCTAGCTGGCATTCACTGACAGCAGATGAGGAGGAGGTTTAGATGTGTGCATGAGAAAGAGATATTAAACCCTAAGAACCCAGAGTGCGACTGACAGCTCCTCCGCTCTTGTTTCCTGTTCTCATCTCCCCCCTTGTTGTTTTTCCTTTCTCACTCTGTCATCTGACAGTTAGCTGCACAACAGGAAGCTATCCACTGAGGGGGTTACGATTAAATTGCTTTTTTCTTTTTCTTTTTTTTACAGGCAAATGCTCTTGCAGTTACATAAAACATACGCACATGTTTACACAAGCAATCAAGCATGCAACACACATTTCTAGCGATTCAGACCAATGGGGGCCTTGGATCAAAAGAGATCAATACCAGGGGGTGTCTGAAGTTATTTGCCAGTTTTTATTATGAGTTCACAATCAAATTGTGTTGCTGTCTTTTTTTGTCAGTTGCTCTTTCTGAGTGGAACTTAGCCTGCAGAACAAATCGCATCTTATTTTGGAAATGTGTCTGCTAATTGAAATTCAGCTGGCTTCATATTGATTTATGCAGTAACAGCTGGTCACAGACAGGGATGTAGTGCAGAATAAAAGCCCTTAAATCTTTTTAATTTCTTTATAACCCACCAAATGTATTTGTATTTTCTTAATTTATAGCAAAGATCAGTCAGTATGAAAGTGTCAATTACGAAACTAACACTTTATGAAACACTTTTTTTTTTCATTACGGGAACCTAAAGCTGCTCATTACCAATCCACATGCCAGCTGTGGTTTTTATATATATAGTATAAGAGAAGCCAGGCTTCCATTATTGTTAAAACTATTGTTGTCATTATATTTAAAAAATATATGTTCTTTGCCACTAAACAATTGCTGTATTTGTGTTACATATGCTGCTATTGAGGTAATCGTGAATGGTAAATGGATTGCATTTAAATAGGGCTTTTCTAGTCTTAGTGTTAGCGACCACTTTACAACGCAAGCAAGCATTCACACACGCATTCATACACTGGTGGCAGAGGTTACCATGCCACCTGCTCATCAGGAGTGATAGACATTCACACTCACACACTCTCACAAATCGTGAGCAATTTGGTATTCAGTATCTTACACAAGGACACTTCAACATACTGCAGGGGCCAGGGATTGTGGAGGCGTGGATTAATGCACAGGCTGCTGGCCTCGGCTGCAGCCTATGTGGCCCCACATGTGCAAGGGCCCCGGATTGGCCAGACTGTCACATCATGTAGCCAGGTTCATAAGATCAGTTTCATTTTCAAACAACAAGTCACTGCTACTGGACAGCATAGCAGCAAAAACTATGATAGTGGATCGCAAAAACAAAAAGCACAATTATCTTACTTATTTACGTAGTCCTCTTCTTCCCAGGTGGTGAAATAAGGCTTTGACGATCCGACGCCATCCATCTCGGTCTTTTGGTATCTTCTGGGCCTCGCCTCATGTAAGTTTCATTTCTCTGAGCTCGCCTTCAACTGCGCCAGGTGTTCTTTGGCCATCCAGGCTTTCGTTATCCAGGTGGTGTCCATCTTAATGCTGCCTTTGGTATCCCGTCCTGGAGTGTGTGGCTTAGCCATCTGAGCCGCCGACGTTTTATTTCATGGATCACACTGTTGCAGCCAGTTTTGCGGTACAGCTCATCGTTTGACACTTTGCTGGGCCAGAAGATGCAGCAGATTTTCCTCGGGCACCCGCTGTGGAAGGCATTGATGTCCATGTCTCCTTTTACCACTCGCCAGCATTCTGAGCCATACATTAGCCCAGATTGCCTAGACTTCCAGATCAACTGAAGTCTTGCAAATGCCCCACAAGCTTTGCTGAGCCTTGCTTGGATGTCCTTATTTGTCCTCTTTCCTGATAAGGTTTCCCAGGTATATAAAGTCCTCCACGTCAAGTGGTTCACCGTTGACAGTGATAGGTGCAGAGTTGATGGAGTTCATGCACACTAAAGAAAATCCCCAAATTGACAACAAAACAGGGTGTTCTGTACTGCTGCAGATGTACCTGTTGGTTTAGAAAAAAAAATGTTACCAGCTTGCAGATGCACTGTGAATGCCTTTTTGTGCTGTTTATAGTAAAGGCTGTTGCAATGTGCGTGTATGCCATTGCGCCCCGAGTGTGTAGGCCATGTAATATTCTTAGCATACAAGCATGGCTCTAAATTACTTTTTTTCTGGTGAAGCATGATGAGTAAGAGGGGCCCCCACACAAAGAGTAGCCTAGGGGCCCATGACCCCCTTAATCCGCCCCTGCTCCAGAGCCACATCTGCCCACGTAATCATGTCAACTTTGTAAAGCAAAGCCAAGTAAGCTGTGGTCACTTCATGCCACTGTAAAACTGAATGGTAAACACACTGTGAGGGAAAAACTTAGTTATTGTGAAGGCTCCCTATACCAACCAATGAAAAACCAACATAATTCAAATTAAACAACCAAGACAGTGCTCGTGATATCATCCATCACACTTTTGTAAGATTAGCAGCAGTGAAGATCAAACAACTTCCCTCAATAAGAGCTGAAACTGGAGCTGCATCCAAGCAGAAGAAAAAGAGCAAGTCTGAACATGTGTGCACAGGAGAGACATGGCCACTTAGACATAATATTAGTCGTGTGTGCTGGGAAGTCCACTGGGAAATTATGTGACTTGGTTATTGACTGTTTTTTTTCAGCTGTAAAGGACAAAAGGTCTTCCACTTCAAATAGGCTCAAGTGCTCTCGCTCCCTCTGTGTGTGTGTGTGTGTGTGTGTGCATGCGTACATAATGTTGATGTGGTTGTTTATGTGGCTTACCTTACTGTAAAAAATAATGTGCCTGGATGTCGTTGTTTATGTTATAGGCAGGCTCACTGAAGTAATGTGTCTTTGCAGGTTGTCTACACAAAACGGACAGGGAACATTGTGTTTTGAATAAATAAGTAATTTGCCCGATTTCATTGTTTAGCCTGTGCAGAAGGTCTGCTCATCGCTTGTAAAATTGTTTCATCCCAGCTTTGCTTTTAAGATGGGCTGTTTGATAAATATTTAGCAAAACAAAAAAAAATTAACTTCATGGAATATGTGTGAATGGATGTCCTGTGGTTTGTTATATTCCTTTATACTTGGTACTTTGTGTTAGAATCAGTAGATTTATTATGTTACTTCACTTCTGTGCATACAGACATGACCTAATTACGCATGTGACACAGGAAGTGACTTAGTTCTTAGTTACTTTTCATTAAAATAAGTTAAAAATCCCCAGATGAATGGTGCTATACTTCTGCCGTACTTCAGGTGCACTAGAGACTTTCGCCGACGGAGCCGGCTACATCTGGTTTAGCATTCCAGCTAACTTGAATAGGGATTAAATAATTAAATCTTGCAGCTCTTCTAGACTTTCAAAATGTTATCAAACTGAATGGATCTAATCGTGATAGTGAAATGAGTCATTTCGTGGGGGTTGTGATGCCGAAAATAA
>JAOVVB010071554.1:0-13977 GCA_028570985.1 Heterobranchus longifilis
CTTGTTCATGCTAATGCTAGCTTAGCTGCTACTTTCTGGTGAAACTGCTGGATGTGGACGATGTTATTGTTTACTGACATATCGCGGTTGAGCCACATGCTAAGTTTCAAACTAGTTTTGTTACAGCTTGTTTCCACTGTGCCCAAGTGGCTAAAAACTCAAAAACAAAAGTTATTGTCGGCTTTATTACCTAAATACATTTCTGTGTTCACAAGACTATTTACATTACTGGGATTCTGATTCATTGCCTGCTAAATGATAAAACCTCAAAGATCACTGTTAATTTTGAAAACAATATAATGTTTGACATGTTGTTTCCATTCTGTATGACAACATTTGAGTGCCACCTGAGCCATTAGCCAAGTATATGCATCATATTTTGGGTTCTTTGTCTCTTGTGTGCTATGTGGCCAAAAATAAACAAATATATAATCTGTAGGGAGCAACAACACTGTAGAGGCACCTGGGAGTGGAACTATTAAATCTGTGTAGCAGCGGAACTGCTTAAAAATAGCTCAGTCTTCCATTGTCCTGTCAGGGTCTGAGTCTTGGGTTGCTGCAATTCACAGGAGGCCTCCCACTGCATGCTCGGAGACTGCTTTTGCTTTTTTGATATCAGAGTGTCTGTTGAAAGGCATGGCTGAGTACCGAGTAGAGAGCTAAACTCTGAATGCCCCCGCTAAGGCTCACTATGTTGCCTCACAACATTCAGAAGATAGACGTGTATGTGACGTAGCGCAGTGTAGAGGCTTAGCTTTGAGGAGAGATTCAGTCGGCTTCATTTCACTCACTGTGAAGCTAAAATTACTGTACTTTCTCACTCCAAACGCCAGCATTTCTCCAAGGGCAAATCTGGATTCTTGATTCGAAACAAGCAGTGAGATCCTCAACTGCGTGTTCAAAGTGTAACATTTGCTCAGCTGACACCGGAGCAGTTGAGACTCAGAGAGACGGGGAGTGATTGACACAGGTTTTATTCTGTGTCTTTCCGAGTGTCGAGCTTCCTCCTTTCAGCCGTGCTGCTGAAAAGCTCTTCCCTCAGGGCGTCTTACTCAGCCCTGACACAGACACTGCCACTACCTTGTGATCCCACTGCTAAAAGCACATGAAAGATCATTCTCAAACACACACACACGCACGCGCGCGCACAGAGAGAGTGTGTGACAGAGATTACTTCAATCACAGTATCTGCTATTGCACTCTATTCTTATCTCTGTGCTGTTATCAACTCCCTCTAGACCATAAGCTCTGTTGACACTTCACCTCATTTCTGGTGTAAAACACTTCCAAAGGCCCTATTATCTTCATCTCATGCCTCGCTTTAATTCTACTACTCTCTGTTACATTAAAGAACAATTTCCTGCACCTTCAGTCTGCCCTCTGGGATCATTTAAAATCACTGCTCTGTTTATAGTACATCATAATCTCAGCCGTGCGCGTACGCCTGCGCTGTTCCACTTTATCGACGGCGTTTCTTATGAATTAGGTGAAGCTTATCAGCCATTTGCGAGTCTGTGTGTGTTGACTTTGATGATAGCTCCCTGCGTCAACTGACTCGCAGAATGCGCGCTTATCTCTCCACCGTCCACCCACAGAGCCAGAATAAAAAGACACTGTGTCCATGTGGGAGATGCATCAATTTCCATGGCTTGTAAGATGCCATATGCATGTGATTGTGAGCAATGTGCTGAGTATGTTCTGTGCTGTACATTGTAGCAATACCCCCTGCACGGCTCCCCTAAAGCAACCCATCCCCCAACGGAGACATTTTTTGCTCTCTATGTGTGACTACATTACACCGGCTTCCTCTCCCCCACCGAGTGAGCTGGTCCCTGGGGTGGGTGTCGGCGTGGAAAGCAGGCCTTTTTCTCTGTCCATGGGATGTTATTGATGAGGTGAGGTAATGGATCTCCCCGCTGTGCTCACAGGGACACTGAGGATAAATCAGACAGTGGGTAAGACCCAACCAGCCATTCCACCTCTCTCCAGACTCAACTGCCATTTCATTAGCTTTATTTATGGGGGTTCTGCACTCTTCTGAACCCCTCCCCTTTCCGTCCTCCCACTGAAAACGCTGCTATTCTTCTTCTTCCTCCCTTATATAGTGCTATGGCAACCCATATACACCCATTCCTCCCTTTTTTCCTGGAAAACTATAGCATTCTCCCTCCCACACATCTTCCCGGGAATTATTCCCCATGCTTGACTTTACGTGGAAGTGAAGACGGCCCGTTATCATGCGATGGACAAAGGGCCGGATAGATAGTGTTCAGCACCAGCTGGGCTTTTAACGTTAGACGCAGCAAGCAGTGCAAGTCCATCGAGCTCAGCACTTCCTGCAGAGTCGTATTTGAGTTGGCTGTGCAGCAGCAATTCACCTCTGGGCTTATGGCTCAGCCACTTAGCGAGAAAAATGCAGCCAAAACCGGCTCTGTCCTTGAGGGAAGAGAAAGGAATTCCTTATGTGTCCTTGCTGGGAAGAACTAATTGAACTCTTATCTTCACCGTGGGTTCAAATGTCGTTTTCTTTTCTGCCAGAGATGGTGTCCATTATTGGCAGGCAGACTTAAAAAAAAAGGTGAACAAGCTATCGCATATCCAAGTCAACGGAATAACACTTATAAAGTATAATGTCGTCGCTGGCCTTTGTATGTCCAAAAATTAAAAATTGATTGAGCTATTTACCTCAGACAAAGTCAGTCTTTTTAATGTTTCATTGGTTACTGGTAAAACCAACAGACAGATGTAAAGGGTGATCAAGAGCATTGATTTAAAAGAAGAAGAAAAAAGCAACGATATGTAACATTTCCAAATTAAAATGTCTAAAAACAGCTAATATTGCGTAGCCAGACTTATCTCCACAGCGCTGCTGGGGGAAGTCTGAGACCATAATTCTGCTCCCAGTAAAAACCTCCTGAACGATGAACACTGAAGAAATCCAACCATGAAACTGACTGCAATAGCTGCATTACTCTGTCGTTTGTTATTGTTTGGGTTTAGAGACGGCGGCATAAAACTATTGTCCGTTTAACCTCTCACACAACAGTGAATAAAATCAACAACACCATGAACTGATTTCATCTGTAAAAGGCATCAGTGTTATCACTGTTGTAGATGTTGTGGCATACTATCAGAGAGAAATATCTAGGTTGACTCACTATTGAATATCTCTGCAAAGCCTTACCAATGCCAAAATTTGTTCCATGTGTGAATATGGATGTACATGCATAATATAGTATATGCTCTATGATGTCTCTGTATCTAATTTCTTTAATGTACTGAAACCTGGATTAGACATGAAAGGCAGTGAATCATACTCTCCCTGCATGCTTTTTCCATTAGGAGACAGGAATGGGGTTTTTTTTTTTTGTGTTCGTTTCATGGTGAACATTGATGTCATGACAGTCATGCTAGAGCATGTCCATACAAGGTCCACTCTAGTTTACTCCGCATGAATCCATGCAACCTAACAGATGGTTGACTGAGCTAAGCTCCAGCGATGCTGTGCCACTACCCGTTTCATTACAGGGGTTCACTTGGAAACGGGACAAGTGTGAATATGTCTGTCACGCCCACGGCAGCCAGTGATACCGAGGAAATTCAGCCACAGTTTGCTACATGAAAACACATGACATCATGAGAGGCCTCATATTGTGTCATATTGACGCACATAAGGAGTGTTTCAATATTTTGAAATGATTTTACAAAAAACATTCAGTAGCACTTTAAAGGTCCCATATTGTAAAAAGTGAGATTTCCATGTATTTTTTATTGTAACGCAGGTCTAGGTGCTATATAAATACTGTGAAAGTATCAAAACGCTCAATCCATGGAGAAATGCGCACAGCCCTTATTCAGAAACTGTGCCTTTTAAATGAGCAGTCAGGACCTCTGTACGGTTGTGATGTCACAACTACACGATATATAGGTAGAAAGTGCCGCTACAGTGACGTTACAGTCATTCCCCGGCTGCAGTGACAGACGCAGAGAGCGCAGATGCGGAGGACCCGGAAACACTGACCAATCAGAGCAGACTGGCCTTTTTCGAGGAGGGGGGGCTTAAAGAGACAGGCGCTAAAATGGAGCGTTTCAGACAGACAGTATGAGAAAAATAATGTGTTTTTTGAACATTAAAGGTCCTATTGATAACATTCTACTTGATGTCGAAGGAAGCATAAGATTGGTCATGTCAAGTGATGAATCTTTCACATGGTATTGTAATCACTTTATTTTGCAACACGTAGCTATACATTAGCTATAGATTTAGGTTACTTTGTGCAGTGGTGTTTAAAGAATCATGAGGGAACGAACGTATGGTGTTAGGTAACTCGACGCAACCAGCACTAATGCTAACGTTAGCTCCTCAGGCAGTGAAGCTGCTATTTTTCTAATTTGGACAATCTAACCGGTGACAACACAGTTAAGGTTGTAAGGACTGTGGCTGATGATCGTCGTCGATTCTGTTTACACATGCTGAATTGTAATGATTCGTAACGGGAGAAGGCTCAGTCATTTTTGCGGGTTTTCCACACTAACTGGCAACTTGATCGCTGACGGCACAGCGTGTATCACATGATGGCTCAAAGACTTATTAGAACCAGAATCAAACATCAGACAACTCACACAGAGGTAAACAAAACATTCATTTTGGACCGGTCAATTAAAAAAAAAAAAAAATTAAATCACTATGATTATTTTTGGAAAAACAATACTTTTATTCTCCATCTTTCTAAAAGCTCTGTGGGTATATTCTTTTTTCAAATTATTTGTCTACATAAAAATGTGATCACTATAACCTTTAAAGCATGTAAACATGTCCTAGTAGAAACTCAAAACACAAGTATGAATCTGAAAATGAGCATCATATGTCCCCTTTAATGTATCGATCCATGCTGGTGTTACCAAGAAATGCTGCTAAAATATATAAAGATGCAGGATGTAGGAAAGACACAGAACACACAGTCCAATGTTGTATTACATTTGAGGTTGGAAAAGACTCTTATTATGTCTCAACAGTAAAAATTTTGTCTACACATGATCTTGATAGAGGGAAGAATGAGAGAAAAGCGTGTGCTGGCGGTCGGCCAGGTGTGGACAGACTCAGGAAGTTAAGCCGGAATTCCAACAATGCAGGCAGTCGTTAGACTCTTCAGTGAGATGCTGCCATTTCTGCTCTCAGTGCCGTCTTTGTTGTGGCGAGGAGGAGGCAGTTAGGTGAAGTCTTGTGGCTGTGAATACATTTCAGCCCTTACTTTGCATTGTAAAACTAGACTGATTTGTGAATGATACCAGGAGAATAGTGTCACGGGTTAAATAAGCAGATAAAAAAAAAAAAACCCTCCTCTCTCGCTTTGTGTCTCTCCCTCTGCCTCTGATATCTACAGTACAGAGAAAGATCATTTTCCCAGGCTGTTTGACTCGAGCCCAGTCGTGACAATAATGAATGCCAGCGGTGGCAGGATGAATTATGTCTCAGCTAAAAATGTACATCATAGCCAAAGGAAGAACTTGGCATGTAATTATACCAGCGATATAAATAGCAACACGTGCCAAATAGTATCCATCATCTACAAAAATCACATTATAAATTAAACATTTCAGTTGGAGATATTTATGATTGTATGTTTCTGATTTAATTGTGCTTGAATCTAATTTAAGTCTCACTGAAGCACTTCCCCCGAAGACAATAGAAAGAATGGCAGAGTGTAATAATGTGTTTCTAATCAGCCACAGTTTGGGAAGAAGGCAGCAGCAAAAAGAGTGTTTGAATTTGTAATCAAAGCCAATCATTCACAAAGGGGGAGCTCCATTAATCTGGTAGACTGCGGATGGCAGCTCGTCTTTTTAAGAGCGCTGTTTTGATGAGGATTTTCCCTCCAGCCTCCTCTCTGTTTCTAAAGGATTTTCTGTTGTTCATCTTTTATTTCAGAGCCGTAATGACTGTCTGCACTGCATCTATCAACTGACAGCCTTTGAAATTTTCCGAAGTCTGCTTAGCTGATGCAGTCATGCCTTTCATGTGGGCTTTGGATCCGTTGAAACTCTCCACTTCTATTTTAGTCACTTATAGCAGAGATACAGAAGTGGGCTCTAAAAATTTTTTTTTTGCAATCATGAAAAGTGTCCCTTGTTCAGATATCTTGTATTTTAGGATCTCAAGAAAGTTCACCATTTGGGGGCTTTGCTCCACTCAACTCTACAGGGGATCTGGCTGCAGATGAAACACAGCTGTTGACATCAAAACTGGCAAGTGAGAAACATTTGTGCTTTATCAGTGAGCTGACAAATTGGGCATTGCGGAGATGGGGGATAGATTATTCCGACATGCGCGCCTGGGTCTAAAAAGCCCAGCTGAAATAAACAGCTCTCTTTCCTGCTCTGTGATGGCTGGATGAAGAGATGGTGGTTATACTGATGGTTAGAGGGGGTCTCCCAAACCACAGAGCAGAAAGAAAAACACGGGGAAGAAAAACAATCCCATCTGACATCATAGAGGGAAGGCTGGCGCTGAAAATTTAGGTCAAGATATAGCCTGCCTGAAGTGTGCCAGATAGTTATATGGCAAAGTCAGTTTGCCAATGGCTTGTCCAAATGGAATGACATAATACAAAATCAAGAAATGGAGTGAAAATAATTACCTTAGTCTGTCAAAACGAGGGCTTACAGAGCAGCAGGTTTCTTTCTGTAATGAGCCCCAGTGACTGACTACATACGAAATCTATTGCGCAGGAGTTTGTGTCTCGTTTTAAAAACATGTCCCGGTGGCGTGATAGACATGTGATTAACGTTGTGACAACAATAACAACAACAACAACAACAACAACAACAACAACAACAACACTTTGTTAGGTGTAGGCAACAAAACAACTTGGCATGGTTAGTAAAAAAAACACTGGGATTGAAATAAAATTGTCGTGGCTAAAAAGTAACCCTAGATTTGCCAAAGTCTCACGAGACGTTTAAGGTTAGGCGTGGTTAGATTGGTATGGTTAGGCATTAACCTTGAATGTTATGGTTAAGGTTAGGTTGTCGGGAAATGAGTCTCGCAAGAGTTTTTGCCCGTTTTTGCAGTTTTTTTTGCAAATCTAGGGTTACCTTCTAGACACGACCCAATAAAATCACATTAAAATTCCTACTTCTGGTTTAAATACATGTCCTTGTCGCGTGATAGACACGTCATTAACATCGCGATTAACGTTGTGAAACGGGACTAATTCCGTAGGTTTAGGCTACAAATATACTTAGTGAGGTTTAGGCAACAAACTAACTTGGTATGGTTAGTAAACAAGCACGGGGATTGTCATTAAAGTCCCTACTTCCGTGTTCTGTTTTAAATACATGTGACGGTCACATACCTCGAACTCCGGTCTCCTGGGTGAAAGTCCTGTGTGTGATCGAGCCAGCCATCCACCCAGAGCGTGTCTTTGTGTCTTTTAAAACCTGGGCTGCATGTCTCACAATTACTGTGCTATATGTAGGAATTACAGTGCATTACTTTTCGTAGTCATTGCTACGAACCTGCTGCATTATGGGTGGCGGATTTAGAAGCCAGTACGTAGCTGTGAAGCAGACAAGAGAGGTTTCAGACCATTTAGAGGCCACAGGCTTCAGCAGAGTCATCAACTATGTACACAGCATGGGATGTTGTGGTCTCCCAAATACTATCCTTCAATGTTAAGTCACTGTATTCACAGCTTGTACTTCTCCACGGGCATCAAGCAGCACAGATGTAGACTTCCTGGAGTGTCAACGCTCAAACTGACCTCTTTTGGAACCTCAGGGGAGAGCAGGGAGGGAGAGAGAATACAGAGGGGTTTGTCCTCGTAGATGCAGTGTGAGAGGGATAATAAAAATTATTGATAATATGAGGATGTGTGCCAACAATATGTTTTAACTGCAAGGATATAGATAGATAGATAGATAGATAGATAGATAGATAGATAGATAGATAGATAGATAGATAGATAGATAGATAGATAGACAGATAGATAGATAGATAGATAGATAGATAGAAAGAAAAAAGAAAGAAAGAACTTATATTTGTTTATATTTTATCTATTTTATTTGTAAATGTTTTGTGGAATATGTGTAAGCGTTTTACATTATCAGATCATATATAGCCTACATAGAATACATACACTTACAGAAATCTATAAAGAATCATGAACATGTTTAGGCTATATGAGATGTAGGCTACAGGTCGTGTGCAGAAATGCATACAGAATAGAATACAATCCCTTTATTGTCATTGCACAGTACAACGAAATTTAGTACAAGCAGGCTAATAGGTTGGAATAAATCTGTAGGCCTACAAGGAATATACTGAGGTGCAGTAGAATGTAAACATCTGTGCAGATGTGTATCAGACATGCTAAATGATGTGCAGAAAGTAGTGCATAGCGAGGCATGGTGAAAAAATACTACTTGCCATGTATATATTTGTTTGTTCTGGTGCTTTATGATGATCATTGACAAACAATACAGTGCCATATCATTGAATTTGTAGTGGGCATGGGAAAAGTGCAGTCCTTGAGTAAAGAGGAGGGGCGAGAGAGCATGCGGACCTATGGAGAGAGAGAGAGGCGGTGCAGCCCCGCTGTGGTATCAGCAGCAGCGGCTTAGAGACTAGTGTCAGACCACTGTGTTGTGCAGGAACAGGCACGACATAACTGAAAACCGCCAGCGGAACAAATGAAAACGAAAACTACTCTTTCATGTGGATTAATTCAGGGGCGAGACACTCAATCGAAGCGAGAAGCTCTTTAAGCGAATTTGGACCGACTGACGAGGATTGGGAATTTGGCTACTGTACGACAACACCGCCGAATGGTTTCTCTTGCCCCGCCGCTAAGGTTAGTTAGCTTCCATTGCTGGCTGTCCGTTGGTTTGGGGGGTCTGTCTGCTCTGTTGTTGGACGACGGGGTCCGGCTATTCTTTGGAGGAGAAACATACATAGCAGTATTGACCTTTTCGAGGCTATACGTTACGTTATAGCTACACGGTTCGTCGAACCTTTGGGAAATGTAGTTACTTTTAAAGAACAGTTTAACTAGCCTGTGGTTCACATCATCACAGTAGCTACTCCTAGTTGGCTGGCTATAGTCAGCTAGTTAATTATTTTATAAATCATGAACACGTGCTACATGGCTAGGCTAAGCTAGCTAATGGCTAACTGTGCTAGCTACCTAAGCTAGCTGTCAGAACTGCGGAGAAGCTAATACCAATTGTGTTGAACTGAATAAGTCCTACATTGGTGTTCTCTGTGTAACACCAAACACAGTATTCCTCACACAACACTACCAATGTCCTATATTAAGAAGTAATGTCAATTTTCTTTTAAGTGTCAATAATGTAACGTTAGCCTATGTTATATTGTGGTATCGGGCTAACTGAGTTAGCCTGCTAACTTGGATATGCACAGAAGCGCCCGGTTTGCGTTTGTAAACATTGGTTTTACATGAAGTTGACTTACTTCGCTCTAGCGATAGCTAATCTAGCGTTAGCCGGTAACGCATTGCTTTGTTGTCAGATGGGCGATAAGCTATGATGTCAAGTCACTGACACAAGTTAAAAGGATCGTAAGGTGAGTTAGCGTAAATGGTTGGTGGTCTCAGATTGCCAACTGAGCATCATGTTGTCAAACTTTTAAGAACAGGCACGTCTTTACAGTCACGTTGTTGACATTTTTATAGAACAATCAAACCCTCTTATGAAATGCCCTAGGGGCGGAACGTCACCCTAAGTGAGGTGATCATTAACATAAACAACGTAACCATGTGTTGTTGTGGAAAGAAGCGGATGTCTGTTGTTGTCAGCGGCCCGATCTCTGCAACCACCTCCACGATAAGCAATCAGATACATTCTGCTTTTAGCTGTCACTTGAGAACATTTCTTTGCTCCATTATCTCTGCCTCTGGAAATGAAGGTGACTGGTTTTAAACTGTGACACAGCCAAATGTGGTTTTAAGTGCCTTTACCCTTGTATTTAATTACATCGAGCATTGCACCAACATCCAGTTTGGACGATTATGAAAACAATGTACAAAATAGATTGAACAAATTCTTCACTGTTATGTTGTATTGCGTGCATTGAATCTGCTATTGAGAAACAGCACTGTCAATAGTTTAATTAAGCAAAGTACCAGGGAGTTGTATTGTTTGTATAGCGTTGACATATAAAACCCCTCTTAAATTTAAATCAAAGCCACTGGGCAATGAGTTATGCGTATCAATCAAACAATATATGAATAATACTGAATGCTTAGGTGGTGTGTAGTTAAATCCGTGCCCTCTTTGTTGGGTGTTAAAAGGATTTTTTGTAAAGGATTTTTTTTAGTTGAAGATATTGTTATATGTATGGCTGGAAGATCTAATGTGACACCCACTGTGGGTTTAAGCTAATTTTCCTCCTCATCTTGACCAAACACCATGATCTTTGTCCGCAATCAAACAAAGCATAGCATACTCATGCACTTTCTTGGAATGGCTGTCAAATTTAGTTTTTAAGGGTTTGTTAGCCCAAAACACAAAAAGCATATTTTGTCACTACTGGTTCTGTCTAGGCATGCAAATAGTTTCAGGTTTATGTGCCCAGGTGTTGATTTAACTTACTGAAACTGCTGATGCCACCCCAAAACAGTGAAGCTAAATGGACTTGTGTTGCAGCAACACATCTCAAAAATCTGAGAACATTAAAACGAAACTGTCTGCATAGTTAGGTACCATTAGTGGTAAGTGATGTGTTTTTTTGTGCTTTTGGTGAAGTGCCCTCTTTTATTATGTAACCCTGGGTTACCCCAGGAAATTGTTTTCACCGAGGTGGTAAGCCATGATCTTGATGCATTGCACCTTGTGATCCACAATACAACAACATTTGCTATTTGAAATGACACCTGTGCTCATTTCCCCCTAAAAAATGTATTTCACAAAAGTGGATCAAACTTAATGATGATAGCGGATGTGGTCTTTGTTTCAGGTGATGTGGCCCACTTCTATAAGATAAATCACTATGAGAAACCATGCAACCATAACATTTCCTGTTGCTGCTACACAATTTACGTCTTCCTCTGACCAACTATCATAAGGTTCTTATTGTGAAACCGTTACACATTCCTGAAGCCTTAGTCAATAACATTAGCAACTGCCACTCCCATGGTGTGTGAAATGCATAAATATGACATTTTATTTGGCAGCTGATAAATATTGCAAGGAGGAAGTGGCAGAAGAATGAATGACCCGAGCCACAAACACTTGTATTGTGCCCATGTCACAGGTTCAAATCAGCATTAGTTATGGTCGACGACTGCACAAGTATCCTTACTTTGTGGGGATTTGGCATGTGAAGGGTGGGCATTATGTGAAAGAATTAAAGTATTTGTATTTCTGGTAACTGATATAAGGGTAAGGGACAACGATGGAAATATGTCTTGGACTTTATCGTTTTATCCCTGACAACGCAAGACATGTTTTATGTTATGCTTTTTACTTGTCAAACAAATCAAATCAAGACATCAACAAGCTAGCTTTAGCATTAGCTCTGTGCTCAGTAGAGCTTTGTTTTTTGAATGTTTTTTTTTGGAACTTAAACATGCCATAACTCATTTTTTGGCCAGCAGACCTTTTAAAGCTGATATGGCAAACTTGTTAGGAACCAGACACATCTAGCAGTTACAGTACAATATTATTATTCATTTGGTGTTTTGTTTCTGGCCACCTGGTGAATGTAAGATCACTGGTATTGTTTTCACCTTGTGAGTCTGTGGGTGTGTGTGTGTATGTCATCATGGCAAAATGCGGTCCTGGAGACGCCTACTGTAGCGGGAACTACCCCAGAAGAGGATTTGAGTACTTTGCTAAGTGTTTATATGCGTCTGCCGCCAGATTTTGTCAACGTGGTAGCGTCACAACCATGCAATTTGGGTGATAATTCTCTGTAGGTTAATAACTACGAGTGGTCCCTTTAACATTGTCATTTCATACATTGTTATTATCAAAAATATCAATTATAGTCGATTTAATGGTGATGCTTGCCTGATGAAGACACTGAGAAGGAAGGGTGATTTGATAGATGTTTTGATACTCTTCTGAATGCAAACATTTTAGAAGCATTTTTATAGTTATTACCCTAACATTTGTTTTAATACTGATGTATTTGTGTGTGTCAAGTACATACCCTGATGCTTTTATTTAATCTGTAAAATGTGCACACTCATTGGGGGTGATTTTGAAAAAAGCCACACTTCTCCAGTGCATCAGTATTTACTGTTGCCGTGACAGAGATGGCAACATCCCCTAAATGAGTGACAAGAGCATATAAATGAAATAATGATTCAAAAAGAGGAAACATCTGACCCAAGAATAAGAAAGACAGACTAAGAATCTGACCAAATGTTTGGCTCCAAGTTTGGGTCCTTGATTGGTTGGATAATTGGAAATGTTGGAGACATTTCAGTTGGTACTTCAACATAAAGTATTCAGGTGTTACTCAGTCATAGTGCCTGGAGACAGCTGGTGTGTCCTAGAGAGCACAAAGTCTGCCAATAATTCATAATGGTGTGACATTGCTGACTTGAGTTCTGTGCACTCATAGTAGAGTGTCAGCGTAGCAGTTTGGATTGTAAAGAGTTAAACGAGAGTGAGGAGATATCTCTCCCTTATCCAAAAGGGTAATGGGGGCAAAGATAATCCCGTGCTCAGCGTGGTGCCTCAGGGAGACCGTTTTCAGTGCTAGTTCAATTTCTGCTCGTATTATGAAACACAACACGGTTACGAAACTGGAAAGGGGAGAGTTCTTGCTCATTTTATTGTCTGTGAAAGATGAATCCTCACAGTGAATTCTTGTGGGAAGAAAAAGCATGTTGCATCATTATAAATCACAAAAGATTTCCATTACAATTTACAAAGGCTGTCCTTCAAAGGCATAAAAGTCATAATTGTCACTTTCCAGTAGGGATGTCTGTTATTTTAACAACAAAGTACTCTATCATTTATTATTCCGACAATCAGATTTATTTTTAGATAGAATATTTTAAGTCTATATGTTTTAAAGAGCAATCGTACATTTGAGAGAAATGTGCTAGTTCAGACCCTTAAAGAACAATTGCTTTTATTGTGCAAAGTGTCATGTTTATTATTGATTATTTCCAATTATCAGCAAGTAATGAAAATACCTTCATGAAAACACAACGTACAAGAATGTGGCTCAAGCTGCATTGCTGCAACATTTGTTTCATGCCACTGCTGTAGCTATCATATGCAGCTGCTGTTTAACTAGCATAGTATTTACCCATGACACTAGCTTTCTGGTACAAAACATTATGACCTTATTTTGTGCAGTTATGTAAAACATTGGGGAAATGTGCTTTTTGTATTAGAAATAGGGCTGGGCGATATGGAAACAATGTTTTTGACCAAATACCTCGATATCGATACTGCGACAATATTGTAGGGTTGACTATTGGTGTTTTCGCAAAATATGTACACAATGAGATTTTTGAGAATAATCATTAGCAACATGGTTATGATGAATAAATGCATAAAGGCAAATAAAAGAACAGCCTGGTAAGTTCAGAAAATTGCATCACTTTACTGTAATGCAGCCTTTAAAACCAGGAGAAGACAACACATACAATATATGATATCCAAAATCTAAGGCTCATACCACGATATAGATATAATATTGATATATTCCCCAGTCCTAATTAGAAATGGTTCAACTTTTAAAATGGTTGAGGCATGATTTTACAGAGAGATCGCTGTTATCATGCTACAGTGCACATTCTATCAGTTGCAGTTCTATGACACAGTTTCTACCCTGCATCCAACAGCGGGGCAGGACGCTGATATTTTTTGCCATATCGCCCGCTAGTGCTGTGCTCCAAAAATCGATACGGCAATATATCGTGGTGTACCGCTGATACGCGTAGCGATACAGAAGCTACTGTGTCAATACAGCAGCAAATGCTGTAAATATTTGCA
>JAOVVB010071563.1:0-13977 GCA_028570985.1 Heterobranchus longifilis
CAATATAAATACGACAGTGCATATATGAGCATTTATTTTCTGACATAGTAGAGGAAGCAGAGCTTCCCTTGTAGTCTCAGAGAAGCCGCCTCTGAAGCAATGCCAATAACTGTTTCTTATGCACTTCCAGATCGGGTGAGGACAAAAGAACATTGTTGATGTACTGCAAAAGGGGGCTTTCTTAAACTGGATGCTCTGGCTCCGTCATATAGCCTGATAATAAAAAGTAGGTCTGTTATGGACATTGTGTTGTCATAAGAGATATAAAGCGATTTAAGGCCAAAACACAAATGAACAGGTTGAGTTCTATAAAATTTTTCTATAAAAAGTTTTATGTAGCCAATTTAGCGATGCCTAAAGTTGTGCATCAAAAATTATTTAATTCACAGTGATTATCACATACAATATGTTACCTTGCTCATGTATAATTGGCTGCAAATAGGCTAACATATTTACTACTGTAGATATGTCTACACAGACTGTGAAAAAGGAGGGGGAGGAGGCAAACGGAGATTATTTTAATTTTAAGACAATTTGTGCGTTAATAATTGTGCATTGGCCCCACCACATCTGGTGAGATCGACCTGTCTGTGAGACAGGCTGAGAGGCTGTGGAGGACTTTTCACACTCATACAAAAGTTAGTTTCACACAGGCAACTTTTTTCTTACTGTGCACATGCTTTCAATGCCCCTCTTTATAACAGTATTAACACACAACACACTAAACAGACTGAGTGCGATCACATTAGTCAGGCGTCAAATTCAGGCAGCACGTTGTGCAAGTTAAACCATCAGCCCATTGAAATACTGCGTTGCAGCTTGCAAGCACATTAAAGCGATGGAATTCATATAGTGTATACTTATACTGCACCTTGAATGCCTGAGCATAATGCTGGGTGTATGACATTAACAACTTGTTTCTACCTTGTGGACCATCAACAACTTGTCGAAATGGCGAATATATTTGTTAATTGGTGATTGTTACTTTTAACGCATTGCCTCTTTTTGACATTGACCACTTAATCACCACTTAAGCTATCCCAGTAGTTTCCGAATCTAAGACAGGGTCCTCTGAATCATCATTGGAAGATGATGTATCCACTTACTCACTCACTCACTTACTAATTCATCATCTTTACTATTTTATCCCCTATCAACACGGTTGCAGAGGGCCTGGAGCCTATCCCAGGGGACTTAGGGCACAATGCAGAATACACCCTGGATGGGGTGCCAATCCAAATTGAGATATTTTACACTTTTATCCAACAAATGAGCTCATTTCAAATTTGATGCCTGCTACAGGTCTCAAAAAAGTTGGCGTGGGGGCAACAAAGGGCTGAAAAAGCAAGAGAATTTGAAAAGATTCAGCTGGGAGAACATCTAGCAACTAATTAAGTTAATTAAAATTAGGTCTGTAACATGATTAGCTATAAGAGGGATGTCTTAGAATGGCACAGACTCTCAGAAGTAAAGATGGGCAAAAGCCATCTCCAATCTGTGAAAGAGTGGGTAAAAAGATTTTGGAATACTTCATACAACATTCCTCAATGACAAATTGCAAAGGCTTTGCAAATCTCACTATCTACAGTACATAACATCATCAAAAGATTCAGAGAAACTGGAGAAATCTCTGTGCATAAGTGACAAGGCCAAAGACTTTTGTTAGATTCCCGTGGTCTTCGAGACCTCAGGCGACATTGCATCACTTATTGGCATGATTGTGTCATTGACATTATTAAATGGGGCCTTCTTCTAGAAACTACTGTCGGTAAACACAATCCGCTGTGCCATCTGCAGATGCCAACTAAAGCTCTATCATGCAAAAATGAAGCCATATGTGTACAAAGCGCTAAAAGCGCTGTCATGTCCTGTGGGGAAATGCTCATTAAAATGGACTGCATCAAAGTGGAAAAGTCTTCTATGGACAGACGAGTCCAAATTTGACATTCTTGTTGGAAATCACAGACGCCATGTCCTGAAGAGGAGGGAGACCTTCCAGCATGTTATCAGCATTCAGTTTAAAAGCCCGCATCTCTGATGATATGGGAGTGCATATGTAAATACGGTATGGGCACTTTGCATGTTTTGGAAGGCATTATGAATGCTGAATTGTATATAAAGGTTTTAGAGCATACTGTATGCTCCCCTGCTGACGAAGTCTACAGTATTTCATGCCTTGTATATTTCAGCAGGACAATGCAAAACCACATACTGCAGCTATTACAGCAGCATGGTTTCATAGTAGAGGAGTCCAGATGCTGAACTGGCCTGCCTGCAGCCAAGATCTTTCAACTATACTTTTAATCTTTCACCTATAGAGAACAGTTGGCGCATCATTAAACGAAAAATACGTCAAAGATGACCATAAACTCTTCAGCAGCTGGAAACCTATATCAGATTCCAACTCCAAAACTCCAGAAACTCATAACATCAATGCCCAGATGTCTACACCATGGTAAACATGCCCCCGTTCCAACAATTTTGCAACCTGTAGCAGCCATCAAATTTGAAATGAGCTCATTTTGTGCATAAAATTGTAAAATCTCTCAGTTTAAACATTTATGTTCCCTATGTTCTATTGTAAATAAAATATTAGCTCATGTGATTTGAAATTCTTTTGGTTTTCATTTTATTTAAATAAAAAATATATGCCAAATATATGCCAAAATTTCCAGAATTTCAGTTGAACACATGATTAATTACCAGCAAGGACAACTCGCAAAACTGGTGAGGAAGACTCTTCAACATCATCGTCATACTGTATTGAACAGTGCTAATGCTTTCAGTACTGAGAAAAGTTTAACATTAAAACTAGCATTAGCAATTGAATGTTAGCTGTTATAAGTTCCAGCAACAAGTCCTATGGCATGAAGACTGACTCAACCATGCTGACATATGCATGTCAGATCCACCAGGGACAGGATCACCAGATCAAGTCAGGTAGATGATAATGTTATTTTCCGTCATCTAGGTTGTCACATCGCATAAACGGAGCACATCACTATCCTATTAACAGAGGTAGAGGTTAACTAAGCACTTATCTATACTTTATTTGAGTAGTTTTAGTGAATACATTTTACTTTTACTCCATTACATCCTATAACACATGTCTCTATTTTCTACTTCGCTAAACTTCTGCATGGGTTTCCACTTACTTAACCGCAGTGGTGTGTAATATTTGAAGCAGTGATATCACCACCTCGTGGCCTGTAAGGAATTTAGTAAGTTGCTTTCCTCCATGAAACACTCAGTAATGTAGCAGGTGTTTGAAACTAGGTTTTAACAGCCTAATACAATCTCGATACCTTTGTTCTTGAGTTAAAATTTAAATGGAAGACTTATATATTTTACTTCGCATGTTATTACTTTTACTCAAGTACAGGATTTATTTACTTCGACCACCCCTGGCATGCCAACAATGCCAAAATTCTTACTGGATACCCATGAAAATACGGTAGTTTCATCAAAAAGGAGATGACCCAAGAATCAGGATACCCTGAGTCAGGTTATATTTAAAAAGATACATGTACAAAGATGGCCTGGGCATTCTGCAGGCTACACATCAAATATTGGTCAATACTAGAGCTTCACTGTCACTTCATTGCCAGGTTTCAGATCTGGTTGTTATGAATTTTGTGACAGACATAAATGCAGGCTGACCAGGCTTTACTGATGTTTTTTACTCCAAGTGCATGAGTGTTCATCAAAGATCACGGCGCTTTGTGATAGCAGTCGTCTGTGTTTAATCCAAAGTTTACTGTACACTTCAGCTCTTCAATAAGCGTCTCACTGTAATGAGCAATATTGATTGTTGAACCTTTTTCCTGATAATGTTCCAATACTGTTCCTAGATAATCCAAGAAAACTGTAATACAACATTGATGTAAAAAAATAAAATAAATAAATCACTGCATGCTTCTCTTCTTTCTTGCAAATCACAAGTGAGGCATCCATTTTTGCTCGCACTGCAGTTACAAATAAAATGATATAAGGAGTTAACAGCTGCACAGCAGTGACTGGAGAGGGGACGGGAGCCTTGAAGGCAAAGCACTGATATGACAGTGTGGCCAACAGAAGTAAATATAACAGGAGTGCGAATAGTTTTTCACTCTTTTTCACTTCAGTTCATTCTGTAAAGTTGCTTTGTGACAATGAACATTGTTAAAAGTGCTATATGAGCAAAATTTTATTGAATTAAATATATATATTTATATTTTTTAGAATTACTCCAAAAGCAATGAATAACAAATGGACACCGTTAAACATTTAACTGCAGCATTTATTTTTCCCAAATAACTTTTATACTGACCTGTAGGGTTACTTTTTTCCTAGTTTCATATAATAAATTGATGAAATAAAAATTAAACACATTATTATTTTATTATTATTATTATTATTATTATTATTATTATTATAACAAATTGAAAAGAACCAAAATTAACAAAAATGCAAGTGATAAGACAGTTATATATTAAATTAATTACTAAGAAAATAATTTAAATATGCAAAAAATTTTAACAGTTAATTAGTTATATTACATCCAAAATAATGCTAATTAAAAAATACCTAGAATATACATCCTGCCTCTAGCTCGTGACCTCGGGTGGTGTGTGTAATCAGAAAGGTGTTAACGTGAGGAAGAGGCCTGTAACCTCCAGCCTTCCTGTCATCTCTGTTACACAAGAAGGTGATATTGCTTCGAGTCAGCACTCACACACGTCACATCTAATATCATCTCTTTTAACATCGCAGCAAAATGATATGAAGCGAAAGAAATGAGATGAACTTGATAAAATTTCAGCAGCATAAAGTCGGTTTCCAAAAGCACAGAGCTGTCAGGGTGTGTTAACGTCTCATGACAGGTTTTGTCACCACTCTTACTGTAAGATATGATAATTAAATTTGGATGAGCTGACAACACATTTACTGACTGTGGCTAATAACAAAATGCCTATATGTCAGTACAAAAAAGTGAGTATGCTGACATGTTTACAATTATTTTATGTATTCATAAATTTCATACGTATTTACTTTTCCTTTCATTTATTTTTAATTTTTTAACTACTACTACTACTACTACTACTAAACTCTATCCATCTTAAGTCATCATCATAACCAGTGGATGACCTATGACCTATCACTATGATGACCTATGACTTCACATCAGCAGTCATTGTTCTAAAAGCAAGATCCATTGCATTTGCGGATACAGACACGCTTAAGACAATTTGGAAATGCCGCTTGGCCTACAACGCATGTCTTTGGATTGTGACATAAAACCAGAAGAAGCCCACTAAACACCTACAGTCCAAATGTAAATCCTTAACCATGCAGATGCAAGATGACAGTGCTTGCCCATAAGACACCAGGACTAAAGCCATCTCAAACTTTTCTTTATGAAACAATATGATTTTGTACAAACAATAAAGCTTCCTTTATCGAATATTACAAAATCTAAAAACATTATCCTACTATAGCAAACCTTCTCTTAGTTAAGGCAAAGATGCATATATGCAATCACTACAGAGAACCTGAATTGTTGCTGCTAGGACACCAATAATAAAACCTAATCTGAGCAAGATTCCTGCAGCTTTAAAAATTTGAAGTAAAAACAACCACTGAAGATGTGTCACAACTGCAATGTTCTGAACCCATAACAGCACGGCATTTTCACACTAAGTGTCTGGATCTCTAAGCCCATCACAACTAATTACTAAATGGTTTCTACACTTGCAGCACTTATGACAATAATAAGACAGAACATACATGACATGTTCAAATTTGGTGTTTGGCTGCATAGTAATCATAATTACTGTAGATTAACAGCTTTGATGTTTGAAGCTTTATTGAGAAAAGATATTGTGTCTTCTTATGTCTCTTGTGTCTTCTTGTGCCAGTCTGTCAGTCCGTATAAATGCAGGGGTTGTGGCAGGAAGGACATCCGATGTATAACATTTGTCAAATCAATAATGCCAATCATTAACATGACTTTCATACAGTACCAGATTGGTCGCGGCCTGGGTTAACATCAACCGCCACCCGTGCTTTTGACCTACAAAGTGCTGGTGGACTACTGTTGGTCGCAAAGAGAGACAAGGAAGGCGTGTTCGTAGGCAGAGAGAAAAGAGGAAAGTTGACAGTAAGGACTTTGAATGTTGGGATCATAACAGAGAAGACAAAGGAGTTGATTAACATGATACAGAGAAGGAAGTTGGATATACTGTACTATGTGTCCAGGAGACCAGGTGGAGAGGTAGCAAGGCTAAAAGCTTAGGAGCAGGGTTCAAGTTGTTTTACCATGATGTGGAGTGAGCTAGATGAATTGATGCAGCGTGGTGATTGGCGCAAATTTGAATTGCCATGTTGGGGAAGGGAACAGAGCTGATGAGAATGTGATGGGGAGGTTTGGTCTTAAGGACAGAAAAGCAGAAGAACAGATGGTTCTGGTGGTGGACTTTGCAAAGAGGATGGAAATGGCAGTAGTAAATACTTTCTTCCAGAAGAGGCAGGAACATGGGGTCACATATACTGTAAGAGTGGAGGTAGAAGCACTCAGGTAGACTATATCCTGTGCCGACATTATAATCTGAAAGAGATCAGTGACTACAAAGTACAGTATTGGTAGGGGAATGTGTAGCCAGACAACACAGGATGGTGGTGTGTAAAATGATACTGATGGTGTGGAAGGTGAAAAGGACAAGGGAAGAGCAGAAGACAAATTGGGGGCAGTTGAAAAAAGAAGAATGTTGTGTGATTTTCAGGGAGGAGTTGAGACAGGCTCTGGGTTGTCAGGAGGTGCTTCCACTTGACTGGACAACTACAGATAATGTGATCAGGGAGACAGGTACGAGGGTACTTGGTGTATCATCAGGAAAGGGAAAAGTGGACAAGGAGTCTTTGTGGTAGAACAAGGAAATCCAGAAGAGTATGAAAGAGGCTAGCTAAGAAGAAGTGGGACACTGAGAGGACTGAAGAGATCAGACAGGAGTACAGGAAGATGCAGCGTAAGGTGAAGGTAGAGGTGGCAAAGACCAAACAAAGTGCATATGAGGACTTGTATGGTAGGTTGGACAGTAAGGAGGGAGAGATGGATCTGTACAGATTGGCGAGGCAAAGAGATAAGGAAGGATGTGCAGCATGTCACTGGAAGAGTGGTGGGAAGATGGAAGGAGTACTTTAAAGAGTTGACGAATGAGGAAAATGAAAGAGAATGAAGAATAGAAGAGGTGCCTGTTGTGGAGCATCAAGTAGCAAAAATCACTAAAAATGAGGTGAGGAAGTCGTTTAACAGGATGATGAGTGGAAAGGCAGCTGGTCATGATGACATACTTGTGGAGGTATGGAAGTGCTTAGGAAAGATGGCAGAAGAGTTTCTGACTAGTCGGTTTAACAAGATCTTGGAGAGTGAGAGGATCCCAAAAGAGTAGAAGCTGTTATAGCTGTGAAGGCTGGGCCAAATCATATTAAACTCTACGGATTAGGAATTGGATTTTACTCAAGTTCATATGCATATAAAGGCAGGCGGGCAAATACTTTTGGCAATAAAGTACATCATGCTCTGATTGTGTAGTGAGTCAAACAGAATGCAGTGGCACAAAAAGGATCATGAAGAAAAGGGTTGAGTTTTGTTGAACGTGAAATGTTTTTAATGATTGTTGAAGATCACGAGAAACATTTTAAATAATTTAAAAACTTTAAAAGCAAAAACATTGGGTTCGATGAAAAATGATGATTGATGACACTATTAAATTGTTCTGGTGTATTAATTATTACCTAAAATCACTGCAATGATCCTGAAACTTTGGTTCTCCAAAATTTTGAATCCTACCCTCAACTCATATAGTAGAATAAAAAAACTTAATTACTTTAGTGGTGCTAAAACATCAAGGATTGTACCACTCATAACATTAAGTAGAGTATTATAGCAGCACTATGACACTTTCTTTCTGGCTCTGCATTAGCACTAAACTGCTGCAGTTTATCACCACCTTTTACTTTATCACACCATTTTCAAACCCATTTTCCATCATAGTTAACATAGCTTTCATTTGCAAAATATGACATATGACTCCGGGAAGTGTGCTGTAATAACAATATGATGACCAGTTGTCTTTCTTTATCTTCCTGATTACACAGAAGAATGATCGATGCCACCGAGTCACAGTCTATCATGAGCTCGGCCATCCCTCTGGTCAGCGATACAGATCTCGCAGATCGTCCAATTCAACTTCCTGAAGGACAATTAAAGCCGCATTAGTCAAAGCACTCACAGATCCTCTCTTCTTATCTAATATAGTTCAATCTAAAGGCACTTGAAATCAGGATCCTCTCTCTCTCTACCTAATTGCATCATTTTTTATTTGTGTCCTAGCTATTTAATGCACGTCTCTACGAGAAGTACAACTTACAGATAGCATCTGGAAGGAGTGCAGGAAACTTTTAATGTGAGCGTGAGTCATTTCACATACAGCATGTCCAATAAACCTCATGTGACTGCACGAGTAGTGCCAGCAAGCACTGAGCAATGGGTTTTCATCCAATGGACACAGTGTTCACTTAAACAAACAAAAAATAAAAAATGTTACAAACAAAAAATACACCTTACACATAGGAATATGTGATGGATTTGCACACGTGAAAAAGCCCTCAGGTCAACTCAGGTGAATAATGTGTCAGAAATTGACATATTATTAAGTAAACATTTGTTGTTACATGAATACATTTATTATTATTTGGGCTACTCTGCATGTCTTGGACTGTGGGAGGAAACCAGAGTACCCAGAGGGAACCCACCAAACACGAGGAGAAAATACAAACTCCATAAAAATACACAGTTAGCCTTCAGGAAAAAAAATAGCATGATGCATACTGCATTAATATAACTATTATGGCAATTAATTTAGTTTTAAAATATGTATACAAGTTTTTGTTTTACTGAAGTTCATATTATATTTTTTTGGCTGACTGTGTATGTATAATAATAATAAAAGAAGAAAAAGAATTGCCATTATTATTATTATTATTATTATTATTACTACAGTAATCACATGAAAAAGCAATAAAACTAAGCAAAAAAGTTGGAAAACAAGAAAACATGAAAAAAAATTATTACTAATAAATAGTACACAAAAGTACAAATAAAAAAGATAATTAAAAATGATGAAAACAACTTAAAATAAATCTAAAGATAAATAAAACATAAAGAAAAAATAAGGAGAAGAAACAGATAAAGGAAATAATATTAAGATGATGAAACAACCACGCACACAAACACACACACACACACACACACACACACACACACCTGGAGCACAAACGCCATAACAGTTTAACTGTGTAAAGAGTAGTAATGTGTTACGGATTCTCTTGGCGTTAACTTCTTTTCATTATCACATAAAGCTGTCTGCATTTTCCTCTACTCCACTGGATTCACAAATCCTCATTAGTACTCAACACTGATTCTCAAGAAGTCTGCTCACTCGTAATGATGTCACTACTACATTACTGTGAGTTACATAACGCTCAGATAAACCCTTCTGCGATCGTTTTAGTGCTGAAGTGTTTTCAAATTATGACCCTGTTACCCTCCTGTCCTTCCATTAGGTGGATCAGATGTTCATCTGCAGCAACTGAAATAAGGACATCGGATTCTCCAGGCGATCTGCTCAGTGCACTCAAATGCTAATAAGCTAATAACATACTCGTCAACAGAACTGGAAGTCAAGGTTGCAGTGTTGGCAGAAATCTCATCTTTATTATAAGAAAAATGCTTCACTCAGAGATGCCTGGCACAATGAGGAAGAGAGCAAATATCGGTGTCATCCTGTCCTATTAACCTCACGAGAGATCACGAGAGCATTAAACACCGAGGTGTATGAAAAAATATATACTTATTCTAAATTGTGGTTATGAGTGAAACTAAATCCTTACTGTTATGAGAAAATAATGAGTGAAGTGAGGGTGTGATGGAGCAGAGTTACTGTTAACACTTTGTCAAATAGTTACTGTTACAAAGGTTGTTATTTTCTAATAGCAAAGGTAGTTATTTTCTTTCCTCACTCACTCACTCATTCATATACTCCTTCATCCTGTGCACAGGGTCATGGGGGTCTAGAGACGTTCCCAGGAGACTTAGAACATGAGGCGGAGTAAACCCTGAATGAGGTGCAAATCCATCACAGGGCACACATACATACACACACACACACACACACACACACACACACACACACACACACACACACACGTACACACATGCTCATTCACACACTATGGCCAATTTGGGACGCCAATTATCCTAATCTGCAGTTCTTTGCACTGTGGGAGGAAACTGGAGTACCCGGAGGAAACCCGCCAGGACAGGGGAGAACATACAAACTCCACACACACAAAGCCACCGTACCACCTGTGCAACTTATTAACACACAGATTTTCTTATATAGATTTATTGATATATTTTTTATTTACTTAAGTAGGAAATGTAGGAAAATAGATGCAGCATGTTCTAATCTAATAGCTCTGTCTATTAGTTTTTCAGTATTAGTTTTGTCCTCATCCACTTTTCCAAGCTTACAATTAGACTACTGACTGGTCTGACTGATGAGCAGTACCAGACCGTCTAGTGAAGTATGGATGTCTGGCATGGAAGCATAAATAGAGTTGAATTTCCTTTCTGAAATAACTTTGTGATGCATTATGGTACTTAAATGTTGATTTGTTTATTACCTGCAGGAGTGGAGTGGAGAGTTTTTTTTTTTTTATCCATCAGTCAAAAGGGCTGATGCTGTTTGAAAATTCAGTGGAGGAAAAAAGCAGGAAAATATTGTGAAGGCTCATTTAGCATATTATCCAGCAACTACTTTGACTTGATCATTAACTACAGCAAAACCCAGAGGAAAGCTGTGGGTGTTTTAGAGCAATGTTCATTAATATCTCCGATATATCTTTAATATATACTGATCAGTCATAACATTATAACCACCCGGCTGACATTGAGTAAGTCCCCTCTTTTTGCCACCAAAAAGATAATGAACCATTCTGTTTCTGAGGACACCAGTCATCTAGCCATCAGAATTTGTTCCTTGTCAAAGTCACTAAAATCATTATGTTTCCCACACATCAACATTGTCTAGACCAGGTTTGCATTGTCTAGACCAGTGGTCTCCAACCTTTTTTTTTTTGCGCAACGGAGCAGTTTTATGTGAGACATTTTTCCATAGACCGGCCAATCCTCCGCTCGTAACAAAGCATAATAAGGTG
Organism: Heterobranchus longifilis; assembly: GCA_028570985.1. NCBI lineage: Eukaryota > Metazoa > Chordata > Actinopteri > Siluriformes > Clariidae > Heterobranchus > Heterobranchus longifilis. The sequence goes on from JAOVVB010071563.1 coordinate 11,260, forward strand.
CAAAATATATACAACACATCATAACACAGAATCAGTGTGAGATCTGAGCTTGTTTCCCTGTAACAAGACGTTCCCATCTAGTCAGTTTGCTCCTAATTTAATTTTCGTTGTCACTGCAGACAACCCTGTCTCACAAAGATATATTGTTGGAAATTAAACCATTTAGTCTTTTTGTGACAATGTCATTTTAATCCAGAACATGAGCAGAGTTTAAGGTTAAGGTTAAGAGGGTTTGGAGCATGTGAATCACATGTTGTGCAGATGGAAACAAATTGGAGATGATCTAAATCAAATAAAATATATATTTTTAATTTTTCTCTGTGTGGCCTGGTACCAAATCCGTGGCATGGTGGTTGGGGACAACTGAGTCAGAGCAACGCCAAAACTGCAGCTCTTGTGTGATGTTCCTGGTCTTCAGTGGTCAGGACATCCCAAAGAAGGACATTCCTAGGAAGCCGGTGAACTGGTGACAGGTTCATGGGTGGCCAGGGCTCACGGGTGCACGTTGTGAGTGATGTCTGGCCCGTGTAGTCCGATCCAATAAAAGCGCTAGTGTAGCTCAAATTGCTGAAAATTGTGGTCATTATGTGATGGCCAATCAGTGTGTGTACATATAATTTATCAAAAGTATCACTTTTCTGTGTATATATTTCGCTTTGCATTTGACACAGAGTTAACAGTTTGGCATCATTTGCACATTTCCCTCCTGAGAACAGGCTGAGAAATCAAATGTACAGGGAGGTTTCTTTGCCTCCTGTTCTTCTGTTTCTATTTTGCTGCTTTTCTGAGCTCTATGAAAACACATACACCAAATGTATTTCCTACACCATAGTATAACTTTGACACCATCTAAAATAAATGAATAAATAAATAAGGTGAAGAAGAGTAACACAGTGCAGGAAGGGATCGTGATGTAGATATCGAGACACAGTGGCTGCCCGGTGTACTGCTGGAGCGTGATGTTTTTGGCTCAGCTTCAGAGGTTAAACGATGAAACCAACCCAAAGCTTCCAAATGCTTTTAATTATGTATAGCCAGCAGGCTGGAACAGAGCTACCTGACTCAATGCCTCCAGGACCTTAAGCTATGAAATGAGACTTCCAGTCAGGATTCTCAGTAGCATTTTTTTAAAGTGTCTGAAGGCACAGCAGTTCTTTTAAAAGCCATGTAATGGACACCTTGTAACAGATGGCTTGTTGGAAAATAATTGTTTCATGCATGCTCTTGGATTACATTTTTATATTTATTTGTTATGTTTTGTGAGAAGGAATAAGACACAAGTGTATAAATAATGATAATCCAAAAAAAGAGTCCAAAGTCTGGGACAAAATGGATAGGATAATCCATAATCTATACATACCTTTAAGCTGTAAATTTGGCATGTCTGTACATTGAAAATATTTGTTTAAAAAAAAGATGAGCAATAATACACATCAAGATGGCTTTTGGAATTTTTGTCGGCTTGTTTGTGCAAGCATCACGTAAAAACTACTAAACTAATTTATTTTTTTTTTTTACAGATGTATTTGGCTGAGCTTGAGGTAACATATAGGGTTTGTTTCATCACAATCAGCCCACGGGAAGAGAATATATGCAAATTTGAAATTTAAATGGAAAATGCTCTTATAATTGATTATAAAATGAATCCTGAAAAAATCATTAGTTCATTTCAAAATTCAGCAGATGGCGCCGTACATTTTTTAAAACATGCTTATGAATGTGCAACTAAATTCCATGTGAACGAAGCCACGGGCACATTTAGTCAAAAATAAAAACAGGAAGTAGAAAAAGATGTTGGGTTCTCTGAAGGTTCTCTGAATGTCAGAAGATTCTCACCAAACATGGGTTGATAAAGATAAAAAAAATTTTTTTTTTTTTAAACTATTCCTCATCATCTGCTCTGGTAGCCCATCCACCTGAAGGGTTGTCATGCTGTGTGGATTCTTTTCTACTCCTTATATTTGTAAAGAGTGGTTGGAGTTCCTGTAGAATCACTGTCAGGCTAAACCATTCTGGCTGCTGTTAAGTTTAAAACTTAATGAATGAACCTCTAGATCTGTCCGCTGTGCTTCGTCACGCTTGCCAATAGCAGGAGAAACACAAACACACACACCACACACTCTTGCACATTGTCCTAAGCCAAACACCACGAATAAACACAAAGTACATACGTATCATGTACATCGGCTACTACATCAAGGAGCACGAGTCATTGACATGTTCTATAGACTTCCAGGAAAACAAAGATGAACAACCTTTTAGACACCTTGGAGTGAACCATAGGAAGTATTACCTTATAAGGAATGAGGAAGAACTCAAGTGGAGAAAGGGAAGTATTTGAAAGTTAATACAGTTAAAGAAAACTAACACTAACAATCCACAGAACCGATGCTCTCTCTATTTTCTACACCATTCTACTGTCGATTCTAGGGTCTGATACAGCAGGGTATGATTGTGTAGATACTAAAGAGCTCTCTGTACAACATCGCAGCCATTTAGCGTCATGACAAAGCCGAATCAGTGTAGAGCAGCGTCGTGAGAAACATCGGCTTAGGGGAGCGGAGCTCAAACCTCGAAGTCTGTGTGCTTTTATCTGAGATGGGTGTGTGTGTGTGTGTGTGTGTGTGTGTGCGTGTGTGTGTGTGTGTGTGTGCATGCATGTAAGGGCTGGAGGAAGGTGACTGTGTAATTAGACAGAAAACTGCCTCAACAAAAATG
>JAOVVB010071570.1:0-13244 GCA_028570985.1 Heterobranchus longifilis
CGCTCGAAGCACTTCATGATGCTGGGTGAGAGTGCAACAGGGCGGTAGTCATTGAGACAGGACACAGGAGACTTCTTCGGCACGGGGACGATGGTGGTAGACTTGAAGCATGTGGGAACGACGGTGCTGCTCAGAGAGATGTTGAAGATGTCCGTGAAAACATCTGCCAGCTGTTCAGCACATTCTCTGAGCACTCTGTCTGGGATGTTGTCTGGTCCAACAGCTTTACGTGGGTTAACTCTATGTAGAGTTTTCCTCACATCAGCTGTTGTGAGACACAGCACCTGGTCGTTCGGAGGAGGGGTACCTGGCATACCTGGCACACCTCCTTGCCAGGTATAAGGTGGTAGTCTGCCAAGGAATATAGTAGTGGTGACATGATAAAGTGCTCATGTCATTCACGCATGTCTAGAGCAGGAGAGACGCAAGAAATGTCGATTCCATTTAAGACCCACACAAAATTTGTGAGAGAAGGAGTTTAGAAAGCCGCCCAAAATAAATGGAAGATGAAAAAGCTTAAGCTCAGTCATGGGGCATGCTGATAAACCTAAGAAAATTGGAAGGTTATATTGTTCTTCCTTAGGTTGTCCTAAGAAACATGAGCCTAAGGAAAATTCATCCTCATTTAACTGGCAGTCCTGCATGAACAGGCTTGTATACAAGGTTAAAAGTATGCAGGGGTTGCCAAGACCTACTACAAAAATGCAGCAGAAAGAATAGCAAACAAAGCTGTTCCAGTCAAGGTTGGAATGCAAAGTCACTGTAAAGAATATCAACAGCCACAGGGAAAGTGAGGAAAATTGCGAGATGGAGAAAGCAGGCAGTGCCAAAAAACTGAGGAGTCAAGCTGCAGGCCAGGAGATGATGGACCACCACTGCTGACCCACTAACTAGAGGGTGTCGTGGTTCACAGTTAAAACATCTGATTTAGGTTATGCACCAGCTAGCTATGATACCTAGTCAGATATCACTTTCTGGCCAAAGCATCAGTCTGTAAAAGAGCCTTGATAGACATGACGGTGCAAAAAAGCTGTTACTGCCATTTTTTTTTTTTTACAGGAAGCTTTAAATGTAGAAGAATGATATAGCATCAGTCTCAGATTGCAAAAATAGGAGAAAGAAATGTTCAGTTCCTATTCCTTTACCCTGTCAATGATTTTGGATCCCACAGGCTCGTCTGAACAGCAGGGGTGTAAAAGTACACAAAAGCCACAGTTCAGGATGTACTTCAGTTTTGAAAGCAACAGTTCGGGCGGTTTTCATTTATAGTAAATTTCATGACTACCACAACTGAAAAGTCAACTTGGGATATTCTCAAATTCAAGTTCCTTCCCAGTTTACAGAAAGTTATATCAAATGCTGCGCTCAGCATCAAAAATAAACAAAGTAAATCTTTTTACTGTTAAACAAGTTATACTGTACATAAAAGTATTAGATTAGGCAACATTCTCCCTGTGTGCAGAGTATGGGAGTAGCAGGAGTTAAGAAGGCTGTATTTTTGTTAATAGGTGTTCAAAATTGTAAATAAAATTTGTGGATATTTTATTAAATTTTTTAATATGCACTCATACAAATGTTACACCTCTAATGAACAGCATTTGAGTTTTTCCATGTGCCAGTGACCTCACATACTAGTCAAGAACTACTTATACAATTCAACATGTGCATGGTGCACCATATCTTTGAATGCAGGAATAATGCAGGGTGCACCCTCTCTAATTTAGCCTTCGCTAAGTCAATGGCACTGAGCATCCAGATGAATAGCAGAAGAAGAATGCCTGCAGTTTAGACAGCGGCTACCTCTTGTTAGTGTCTGCATGAATGACATGAAAGGTCTGACAACTACCATCTTATGCACAAAGCTATTGCCGGAAAAAGCATACTGTAGTTCAGATAAAACATGGACTTAGATGAAGTTTAAGCCAGGCAAATACAAGAGCCAGGGGAAAACTTACATATTCTAAATTGACAAAACAAATATGGCAGGGGTTTCATACGTTAAGGTGTTGGTATAATGCAAGTCTCAAGCACTCAGACCAGAGTAATCAGCTGAAGGGAGAAACCATCAAAGGCCTTGCAAAAATAGACAAGATGCCACTTCTTTCCTTGCCATGAGAATCCATAAAGTCACCATCACCAAGGTTGAGAAGCTGAAAACAACATATAGTTATTAGTTCCAGAGGAAATCTGTACCCATTTCTCACACTAGGTAATGATTTAAAAAAACTGGGGAAATAAGGTGTTTGTAAGACATTTTATACATTTATTTAAACACTGAAAATATTGTATATAATTGTAAATACTGGTTCCCGGTGCACTGCAGCGTCTATTTGTACAATACACGTGAGCTACTTCCGTGATTTGTTTGCATCTACGAATGTTCGTAGTACCATGGTCCATTCCAGTACCAATTCGTAACTCGAATGTTCGTAAGTCTGGGATTACCTGTATATGAGTAGCCATTCACTTTCACCAGGAAGAAAGTCAGCCTCAGCGGAGTTCCACTTCCTTCCTGTTGAAAGTGAGTTCCACTCAAGTCAGCTGAGGCTGTAAGGCAAGCAAAGCTTGAGATTATGCAAGAAGACATAGGTGGTCAATCGCAGCAAGAAAGAGGTGGTCCTGTTTTTGATACCAGCAGACCTGTCTGGCACAAGTCAACAGCCAATCAGAAAAGAAAGTGTGTAATTGAGCAGGTGCATCTGTAGGAGTAGCCAATGCCATGAGCAAAGGCTGTCGCTACAGTGTAGTACAACAGAGCTGTAAAACTCAGGTACTTCCTATGATGGTCAGGTGCAGAAGCTTTTTGGCAACAACAACCATCACAGTCCTTAAAGAGAATGGGAGAATACACCTTGGACACCAGACACTACTGTTGAGCCCTCGCGAGATGTCATGGTCATATCAACCAAATACCATTGAAGCAAAGTGCCCAACTAATGACCTTAATTAAGCATGTATTCCCCCGAGGTCAATGCTGAGAGGAAATCTTGATAAGGGATTGTAAGGTTAAGTCCTATTTGCCCAATTTTGCTATGGATTGCTCTTTTTGGGCACTGCTTTATTCATGTCTCCGAAATGAATCTTCTCAACACAGCGATATACCCAAGAAAAGCAGCAATATTAACTGCTAGTTAAATGACCTAACTGCTCAGGGCAGTGTTTCTGTTCTTCCAACAATGACTCAGCCACTTATGAGTAACAATCTTGATAAATGCAGTCCATGCATAACATCGCTGGAGGGTTTTGAGTGAGACAGAATGAATTCTTTAATATTCAGAACATACTTTTAAACAAAGGTTTAAGACATAGTATTTCCTTTGCACATCAGCCAGGCTTTTGAAAACCTATTTGGAACTTTCATGCCTTGTTTCACCTTTTTTTTCTTCTGGAGAATCGCCACACTTCAGAGTAAGGTCAGGTAGTACAAAATCTATGACCACTGGCCACAGCAAATAAGGAAGAATAGTTGTTTGCCGCTTTTGTGATCCAGATTTGATGATATTTTATATTAAAATTGAATTGTGAAAATCAATGTCCTATTAATCTTATTTTAATCATTCTGACCAGCCATAGTTGAATCATGAAATATAAAGCTGGCTGAGAAGATGTGACCTGTACTGTAAATGAGGTCATGAAGAAAGGAAGAAATGAAATGAAAGGCAGTGTCTCTGAAAGTATGAAGGTGAAAGAGCACTTACTGAAATGATTTTTGTGGCTATGTTCTATTCGAATTTGTGAAGTTTTATTTTTTGGCTGGGGATATTGACTTCCTTTTGCTCAGCTATCAAAACTGATCTACTGTTCAAATAAGTGAAGATGTGAAGAAGACCTACAAACGAAAAAGAGGAAATAATTTTTGACATGTTACTTTAGGGTTGCAAAATGGGACATTTAAGAAGCATGAGTTACTATTAGAAGAAATAATTGCCAGGCTTTTATTCAAGAATAGTAAAATGAGGAGTATTTACCACTCATTACTTATGATTGTCTGTTATTTCAAAAAGGCAATTATAAAGCAAAATTCACTTTTTCATCATTTTTGGACATTGACATGAATTTCCATTGTGCGTACACAAAACAAAAACACATGGGGGGGAAAATTCCTTCCTCATTCCCTGCATATAAAATGTCTGTAGAAAAATGTGCTTAATTGTGCCATTCAGATTTCCTCCCCCCATTCAGAATATGGCCCCCGAATATTCAGAATGGACCACAGAATTTATGAAAACTTTTTATGACAATTTCATCAGGTTATTATGTTAGGATAACTAATTTTTTTTGTAGTAACTGATGCATTTTGTGTGCATGTGTATTAACTGATGTGTGTGTGTGTGTGTGAACATATGTTAATTCTCAATGACATCTGCAACAGTCTTATAGTGAGACTACTATCTCAATGAAAAATGAATCTCACAGTGAAATCTAACATTTATTATACTCCATCAGGACAGATTTATAGGACAACCATCTTCTAGCATTGTGCTCCCGGACTGATTCATTTTATACATTCACTTACACACTGAAAATATTGTATATATTTTTAAATATTGGTATCTGGTGCACTGCAGTGTCTATTTTTTGTACAATACGTGTTCCTGCGGTCTGTTTGTATCTATTTGTAAATTCGTAACTTGAATGTTCGTAAGTCGGGGACTACCTTTATTTCAGGGAGCTGTGTTTCCTGCTTTCTGATTGGCTATAAAATTATTTTTGCACAAAAGGGTGTGGGGGCAGTAGCTCTTTTCCAGCTTGAGAGTGATTGGATTCTACATAAGGGAACAAGAAATGGTGCACACTGCCTGAGGTGTTCTCATCACAGGGCTCAAGCACACTTACACTCCCATTCACACACTATAGCTTGGAAAGTTGAAAACACCAATTAGCCAACATTACCTGTATTCAGGCCATGGGTGGGAACCAGGAAACCTACTAAGTGTAGGGAGAACATGCAAAGTCCATGTACACAGACTGGAGGCAGGATCCTAACACCCAACCGTGGAGGTGCGAGGTGACTGTGCTAACCACTAAGCGGTAGGTGGTCCATGTACACAGACTGTAGGCAGGGTCCTAACACCCAACCGTGGAGGTGCGAGGTGACAGTTCTAACCACTAAGCGGTTAGGTGAGGTTGTCTATGGTGCTGACATCAAAATGTGACAAATTTCAAGCATAATTAACAGTCAGGTTTCACAGTTAGCTACTAAAAATAACAGAACAAGAGCTTATTTTCACTCACTCTTTTCCCAATAATATTCACTAGACAATTTAAATGTTGATTTAATGAGTAACTCAGCCTGGATGTAGTGGAGGTGTTAATGTAAATGCTGAAGACTACTTTCCAGAATGTAATGCTGAACTACAAAGCAGCTGAGCCAGGTTACGAAATTCCAGAGCTTCACCTTGAATAGTTTGTGTTCTATAAAATGACAAACACAGTGGGTTTTTGATGGTAGTATAAGCATGAAAGTTGAAATTCTGGAGCAAATTCGTTTGAGCAGAGTGTACGGATAGGTAGGTGAGAGAGCTGAACAGAATCAAGGACCAAAATGCTGCTGCATTACTGTCTTTCTGAGGAGATGAAGCAAGACCTAAATCCCACTGGACCACTATCAGCAGACAGTCAAATGACATTTAGAATAAGGTTAAAATATGTTAAGTGAAATGACAGTAGATCTGCCTCTGTTTACAGAAAGAAGAAAAAGAGAAGCAGATGTGCTAGGATTCTGTGCAGAGCTCCGAAAAGCTGGAGCAATCTCGCCCAAGGATTTCGCTCGCAAACGTTGCTGGTTTACAAAATGGACAAAGTTAACGGTAGGATAAAGTTCCAGAAGAACACCATGAACTACTGTATTTTAGCCTTCACTGAAACATGGTTGGATTCTCCAATTCTAGACGATCCAGTCGAAGTTTTGACTATTTAGTAACAAGATACTGTGGTAGACATAGAGGCGGGCAGGGTTTGTGTGTAATTAACTTTTCTTTTAAATTGTTTAGTTCTGATGTTGAATTATGACATTTTTTTTCTTCCTTTGTGAATTCCGTTTGGTCATCCCACCTCAGGCAGACGCCACAGGCAAGGTTGTGCAATGAACAATTTTGCTTGAGACTACTAACACTTTGAGACTACTAATGCTTTTTGTTTAACAGGCCACATCTGAGAACGGTTCCCGTCCAAATACATCCAGAACATTATTTTTCCATCTTGTACTGAGCAGATGCTTAGATCAGTGCTGCACTGAAATCCTTCTGCCTGCAAACAACTCAAACAGAGGAGGGAAAAACATGTTTCTCAGGACAATCTACAGATTGTGTGCTTATATTCACATTTTAGGACCATTCTGCACTTCCGTTCTGCATTTCCAGCATGCAGTTGATGCAGTCATTAAGAAATACACAAACTTTGACACAGATTTCATCAAAAGGTACACCAAAACACCTGTAAAATATCAGAGAGCTTAGAGCTTAAATAAGTCTAGAACTCCACGTACCTTCGTGGCATATAGAAAACCAGGTAAAACCTTGAGAGGCTACAGAGACAAGATTGTGACAAATTATCAGGGATCTTAAGTCCAGGTGGAACGGTTTGTGGTCTACCGCAGACTACAAAATGAGAAATCTTTTATCTGAGAGGAGGACTATCTGCCTCAGTATCTAATGAGCTAAATAATTATATTCAGTTTGACGTAAGCAACACCTTCCCTGCATTGAAACTACCAGTGGACTGAAACAGCTGCACTCTAACCATTTCTGTGCCTGATGTGATCAGATCCTTCATGACAGTCAACCCATGCAAGTGCAAGTCCTGATAGCGTACTTGGCATGTGTCCTCAAAACATAGCTAAGTTTTCATAGATATCTTTTATCTCTCCCTAAGACTGTCTTTAAAGGTTTTAAAGACTGTCTGCCCGTTTATGCTCCAAGAAGTCCACCACTGTCCCAATGTGTAAAGATTTCTGCAGCTAAATGTATAAATGGCTACCACCTTGTGGCCCCGTCCTCTACAATCATAAACCATAAAATATAGTCAAATGCCACATTTGTTCTTCCATTCTGGCCACTATGGACCCTTTCAAATGTGCATGCCATGAAAACAGATCAACCACGATGCCACTGCCCTGAGAAAAGTGGGGGAGAGCACTCATACATACGATAAGTAAAAAAAAAATCTATATGAAAATGTTGCTCAGTCTGCCTTTACACCATCGACCCACCTAAACTTCTTGCAGTGCTCAAGGGACTTCTGGCTTGAACACCCATATGTGTAATTGTTTTATGGGTTTTCTGAAGAGCATACTTCAAGTCGTGAAAATCTGTAACTGCATCTCCTCCACGCTGTCTCTGAACACAGGCGGTCCAGAGGGATGCATTCTCAGCCTCCTTCCATCCTCTCTGTTCACTGATGACTGAGTTGCCAGATGCAGCTCCAATATAATTTTCATGTTAGCTGACACCACCATGATCCTGAACACCATCACGAATGGAGATGAGACCGCCTACAGAGATGAGATCAGAGCTTTACCAGTCAGAGTCTCGCTATGAAAACAACCTCTGCCCCAAAATTAAAAAAAAAAACTAAGGAGAAGATTTTGGATTATAGGAGTCCGCAGGGGTTTTTGCAAATGCACCAAAAAAAGCAGGTGTCTGGTTTGGCAGCTGCCCCATCCACGACTGTCAGGCCCTCCAGCGAGCTGTGAGACCAGATACACTCATTATTGCCCAGCCTTACAGGACATCTCGTATACATGATGTCTGAAAAAAGCCACCACAATCACCCAGCAAAAAGACTGGCATCAGGCAGATTGTGACTCGGCAGGGTGAAGAAATGTTTATACCAACAAGATCCTGAATAAACTTCAATTTAGCAGTCATGGACTTTCTTCCATGCTTTTTCACTCATGCCTCCAGCTCCTCCTCTACACTCATCAACAGCTCGTGAATTATCTCATCACATGTTTGTCAATCTTGAAATGCTTGAAATGTTGCAATCTTTCTTTTCCACTTTACCGCCGCCAAGGACTCTCTGGTCAATATATTCATTGTCTTTATTACTACTATGTCTAATTTGGTTGTATTTTAAGTGCTACTTTGTACAGCTGCTTCATTTACTTTTTATACTCTCCGATGCTTACAGAGGACTTCCCACAAACAGTTACATTGTATTTTTACTACCTTTTGCATTCTTGTTCAAATCCATTTTTAGCTTTTTGTTTTAAAGTAAGGATCTAGCCCTTCCTTACACATTAACTAGGAACACACATTAAGATATTTTTATTATTTTTGTGTATTTCTTGTATTTGCAATTTATCTCCCTCCACCCCGCACTGTCTTCCACCCTTTATCATCTGGTGGATATTTTTTTTATACTGCACAGCAGTAGAGTACCTGATCACAGTAACAAGCATTTCAGTGTACGCCTGTCACTGACATTTTGTTCACAAGTGTAATGAAGCGTGTCACATCCAGGATTTTTTTTTTTTTAAGTTTTCAGGGATATGTGGTAGATTCAATGCAGAAAAAAAACATTTATTGAAAATAAGCAAATACCAATAGGGGAAAAAAAAGAAAGTTTAATTTAAACTCAATATATTTATGAGAAAATCAGTCCATGATTGAACTCATTTGCTTCGTGCTGTCGTTTATGTTGATTTTTGGTCAGGGTTATATTTAGGCTTTGGTCTATTATTATTATTATTATTATTATTATTAGGAAGATGATGATTATATTGGAAATTTGGTTTTATAGGTTACATAGTGTGAGGGTGTGTTCATGTGTGTGTTTGCATCCATGCACAGACGAGTGAGTGTGAGCAAGAGACGGAGAAGGGAGGAGAGAGAGAGGGGGGGGGGTAGTGAGTGAAACAGAGAGAGAGAGAGAGAGAGAGAGAGAAAACAATGTCTGAGAGGGAGGGAGAGAGGAAGAGAGAAAGGTAAAGTCTGACCTGATGGATTGTGCGTAGTCACACAGTCATTTAGATGCATGGAGAAGGATGGAAATACACCACAAGCAGCCGGTGATGGAGACAGATGGAGATCCAGTGAGCTACAAGGACTGAAAATAAAAGACTGATTTTCCACGTCAGCTCTAAAACAAGACTGTGCAACTCTGGAAAGTTCAATATTTTCGCTTTAACTAAAGGTAAGCAGTGGCATTTTATGATTTTTACATGTGGGACCATTTACATTTATTTGTTTCTGAGAACAAATGAACTAGATTAACAAAAAAAAAAAAAGGTGCTCAATATAATATAATGTGAAACATAAGTGACATTTTCTGTGGAATTTACATCACAAAACAAATATGAGTCAGTCTTCATTAATATTACCACTGTTTTTAAGGAGTAAAATAACTAAGGAGATTAATGCTATTTTGATCAAAGAACATTATTATTTTAGATCCTGAGGTAATTTTTTCCTCTAATCCTTTACCTTTTTTTAATGGAATAAACATTTTTCCTTGTAAAATATTATTTAATATTATAAAAATATTTATTAATTAAATAAAATAGAAAATGGAAATAGCGACTTGGTTTAGTTTGTCGAGAGAAAAGAGAGAGAGAGAGCGAGATAGGTTAGTTAGCAAGATGCTATTTTTTTCATATTGAAAGATGTTAAATATCAAAACTTTTCTGTCTTCGTGTTTACAAATAGGTTAAGTGTAGAGGTAGTTACTTGTTTACAGTGAAATATGATTTTTTTTTCGCATCAACAAACAAAAATATTTAAGGTAAATACCTCACTTTTTCTCTTGCACTTGAAGGGCGATGAACTGTTTGCGCGCGCGCCGGCGCGCATGCACCATCCTCACAACAGGTGCTAAGACTTTGAGTGTCACGCGCGCTTTGTTTCGCGCTTAAAGATGCGCCTCGTGGAGACGGACTGTACCACTGAGCGGCGGGGAGAGGGGGAGACAAGAGGAAGAAATTGCGTATTAACCGTGACAAAAGCCATCGACCGTCGATAAGAAGCGGTCACTATTGGTCACACATCACCCCCAGTCGATTTAACTATGTTAATAAGCAACAGTGATATCTAGGAAAGTTAATAAATTAATCGGCCCCTGGTCGAGACAAAAGGTTCAGTCCAGATTAATTTGAAAAAAAAAAATAATAATAAATGGCGGTCAGTTCAATTGCGTGGTAAAAGCATGGGTTAATGGTTTGTGGAAAGGTTATGGTATTGGTATGGTATACATTTTTTGACTGTAAAATTTTTGTTTTAAAATATATATAATTTTTTTATTGGATTGCCTTTGTTAAGGTGCCACGGTTGCTTAGCACTATCTGTCCCCTTGCACCTTGTTCGATTCCCGCCTCTGGGTATGTGTGCATGGGGTTTATGTGTTCTCCTCGTGCTTGGTGGGTCTCCTCCGGGTACTCTAGTTTCCCCCCCACAGTCCAAAGACATTCAAATTAGGCTAATTGGCGTTCCCAAATCGACTGTAGTGTGTGTGTGTGTGTGTGTGTATTTGTGTGTGTCCTGTGATGGATTGGCACACCGTCCAGGGGTGTACCCCATTTAAGTCTCCAGCAAGCTGCTAAGCCACTTTACCGCCTGTGTTATAATTCCATCTAGGTTAACTAGTCCAAGTTCAAAAATTAAAGCAAAGCATAAGGTAAAATATCCAGTGATTATTTACCAACTCTTACAGCGTTAAATTTCTTACTTGTACAGTTAGTGAAATCAAACTTACCCTACAGCATTGTGTTGCCACGTCAATTCAAACTTCCTCGTCCTTGGTCTAATCTTAAGCTTGGTTTCCTTGGTTTCCTCCCACTTTCTACTAACATGCTGGTGGGTGGACAGGCTACGCTAAACTGTCAATATGTAAACATGGCACTGGTTAAATATTTGGACACAAGTCTGTATTTATTTTCTACATTTATTTAATGTAAAAATTTTCATAAATACATATATACATCTTTATTTTATACAATTTATCTTTGGGATTAATAAAGTATTCTATCTATTCTAGAACAATACTGGAGATTTCAATACTATGAAATAACACATTAGGCATTATGTAATTACAATAAGTAAATACAACAACAAGAACAACAACAGTCAGTTGTTATTTTAAGACATGAAGGTCAGCTGTTCTGGAACAGTTCTTGCAAGAACAGTACTGTAAAGTGCATTTGTAAAACCCATCAAGCAGCATGATGAAACTGGCCTTTAGTAAGAAATAAAAATCAGGAAAGACCATGGATTTAGAAGGGGTGTACAAAGGGGTGAGTGAATGTGTGTAGATAATACATACTCTGAATACACCGTGACCCTGACTGGAAGATGAATAAATGAATAAACTTGGTATAAGCTGTGTACTTTTTTTTTTTTTTTTAAGAAATTTGTCAATATACATGCACTGAAAATGTCTGTCAAATTGTCCACATTACTATGTACTGTTAGGTACTCATTTTAAACTACTGATCTGGCCTTGTTAGATAAGTGTATGATATGAGCAGTCATTTAAAAATAAATTGAATGTTTAATTAGTGTTTTGAGTCGCTGAGCCCAAAAATCACACACAGATAATTAAATGTTTTTTTTTTTTTTCTGAATGAGATCAAAGTGATGAATACAATGACATACTCACTGTTGGATGTGACATTGTAAAAAAACAAAGTTGTGTCAAAATATTTACTAAAAGTGATCATTTACTAATGATCACTGCTACACATGCCCATCTAAGCCCACCAATAGGGAAACAGCACAGGGTTATATGAAACTGCTACAAATACAGTAGTGCAATGGTGTAGAGGTAAAGGAAACATGCCGAATGATGTTGCCAGAAAATATAGACTATAAGGTATACAGTGTGAAAAGTTAACAATGACTTTGCCGCATTAAATTCATCAAACCCTAAGCTATGAAACAGGTCATCAGACAGTATGGCTACAGGACCATTTCGAAAATTGCACCAAGCTTCCACTGGGTTGTGGCACACCTGGTGGAAGATTTAACCCTGCAGGGAGGAATTGGTAGAAGGAGCACATGTAGGTTTGTATCAAATCTGACTTTGTCTAGACAATAATAATAATTGAAAAAAACTCCTAAACCCCAGACTCAGTTCAATCATTCAATCTGGGTCAGTTAAAAACTGAGCACATGGTTCAATGTGGACTGACGCAGAATGGGTTGCTTTAACCAGCAGGGTTGGGGTAAAATATTGGCCCCCACATGCTGGGTTATTTTTAACCGAACAAATCAATAAAAAATGTGTACCATACTGGGCTGAAGACACACAAGTTGCTATGGTTACAGTCTGCTCGTCAGCTATTACTTTTCATTGTGGTGCAATTTCTTCTACAAAAAGACATAATGTGAAAGCAGCATGAAGTTCTCACTAATAATAATTCGATAATCTGAGATCATGTTACAGAGAGAACATGTCTTTTTTTTTATCTCAAAGGGGCATTCATGTCAAACCGGGACTTTTAATTGTGCAAAATAATAAAACACAGCTATGAGAATAAACACTTATGCGCTTATCCCAGCGTTTCACTGGTGCTTGGATACCATCAAGGTAGAAAGTTTTCTCAGTTTCCTGGAGTCATGATCGACCTGCCTGTTCCACGTCTGGAACGCTGGTCTCCCAGGAACTCCTTGTTGAAATGTCTTGGAGCGAGGTCAGGATTTTACGGGGGATTTGGCAATAAGTCCTAGCTGAGTTTCTGTAACATGCAAGTGGTGTTGGTAAATGATTGTGTGTACAGTTTCCACAGACAGATGCTTCTCTTTTTCAAGTTATCCATTCAAGGATTCTTTCATAATCATTTTCAAGGATCAGGCGTTCTACCCTCTGAATGTTTAAGGGAATCGCCCGGAGTGGACTCAGAGCCACCCCACCAAGATCTTTATTCACGGACACATTGCCCTCTTTAAAATATTTGCACCATTAAATTTTTTTTGTTCTGGGCTAAGAGTCCCATCACTGTACTGTGATTCTGATTTATGCCTTCATTGCCCAGAAATTTCAAAAGTCCCGGTTTGTCCTAGACACCCTTTGTATCTGGAGCTAATGTTAATAGTTGTGTAACAACGCAAAATTGAGCAACACAATACTAATATAAACTCACCTTGCCGAATTTCGCGGGGGGACCTAGAGCTTATGCCAGGAGGCTTAGGGCAGAAGGCGGGGTACACCCTGGACAGAGTGCCAATCCATCTAAGGGCACACATACACTCACTCACACACACTACAGGCAATTTGGGAATGCCAATTAGCCTAATCTGCATGTTTTTGGA
>JAOVVB010071578.1:0-10496 GCA_028570985.1 Heterobranchus longifilis
ACAAAATATGACAAGGCATAAAAATTGGCACATTGAAGTTCTGTATGAATTACAGGCTGTTTCAAATAAATTCTGTAGAAGTTTGCAAGCAAATGACGTGTCTAAGAGTGTGGTTATATGGGTGCATTGCAGGGGGGCTTGAAAATATTTTTATCTACAAAAGAGGGGGCCTTGCAAAAGTACCTATTCTGAAATAGGAGCTTAAAAAGTCCCTCAAAACGGCGTTCTGGGACCATATAGCGTTTTTTTCAGTCAGAAAAGCTCTGAAAAGTGCTGGCTGCGTGTAGGTTTTGTTCTGTTACAATAAGATTAATGTTGGCTAGGTAGCTAGCTTAATGCTATGTAGACAGAGGGTGGATTACACAGCTAACAATAAGCTTACAACGCGCAGGGTGATAAAAGCACAACACTCACCAGCAGCAGTCAGTGTAAGGCTGATCTGCTCCCACTAATGGGCTTTTCTGCTTTTGTTGTTTCCTGAAAAGGAGCGCGGGTGACGACACAGCGCCTTTCTGAAAAGTTCTGAGATTTTCAACTAAAAGTGCACGAAGCGGCACATGCTCTCTCCTCATTGGAAACAATTGAAAAAAGATGCTGGCGTTCAGAAAAAAAAAAACGCTATATGGACACAGGCCCCAAGAATCGTTCATAGTCCCTACGGTGCGGAGACAAGAAAAAGCCAACTTCTTAGAACTAAGTTCTTAGAACTATGAAAATTTTCCTCAGAAAACGCCTATTGATGTATTTTTTTCTGTTTTCAATCTTTTCTATTCACATTCTCCTCTCCTAATCCCTTTCATTCCCTGTCTGTTACTTTTCTATTCTTATCCCATCCCTCCCTCTCTTCCTCCTCTAGTCTCTCTGTTATTAATGCTGTGTGACAGGGAGCTCATTCCCTACATGCCACAGAGACGGTCCAGCGTCTCCCTGTTCCCTGTTTGCACCCTGTTAGTGTGTTACTGTCTGTCTCAATGAGACAGAGGGGATGCAGCTCACAGCACGTTTCCACCTCTAGCGTCCTCTTTCATCTCATAGTATGTGGCCCATCCGTATCTCCAGCTGTCTTTTAAAGCCATCCTCATATTTGTGGTGTGTATGGTGCTGAGCCGGAAAGGTGCGCCGCTTTACTTTTTCATCCTTTTCGTGCCCCAGAATGGTTCTTTTTATTATTCGTCACGGCTGGATGGATTTTTCTCATTTGATAGTCTTTGATGTTTTGAGTTAGGGGAGGTCAGGTCAGAGTGAATCTGTAAGATGGGAGCACGCCCAGGTATTTAGGGTGCTGGGCTGGCACCCATCCCGTGTGCCAAAAGATAAGGCCAGTGAAAGGGCTGTGAAAGCAATACTGTCAAACATCTGGCCAGTGCCGGCCTTTCCTTTCTTTCTCTCCCCATGATAAATTGAAAACTGTAAATCAAACTGTAGACTGAGCATGTTTTGTGATTCAAAAATATGGTTAAGAGCCAGTTGCCCTTTTTTGAAAGATTTGATAGTTTGGGAAAATGCATGTTGTTTTCCCTCTGCCAGCCAAGCAAGGATGTGTTCCGATATCCATTGCACTTGTTATTTTCTCCGAATTATTACAGCATGAATCATCACTCATCACCACGCACAGGAGTATATAATTACTGACGTGAGGCAAAACATGTCAATGAGGGAGGTGCCGCATGAGGCCCTCAGGACAAAGTTGAAACTGGTGTTTGGTGGGGCCAAAGTAGAGAACCTTTATGACCATTGCTAACCGTTTGCAAACAAAGCCTGTCCACATGAAGCCTGAGCACATGCCCTTCCTATTAGGACTACCCCTTCTGTTTCTTATTACTGGATCGTTGTGCATGAGGATGCATAAATCTGTGCAATTAAATGTGACGTGTTGTGTGCGCTAACTAACGAATCTTTCACTTCTAATAACCTTTTCATCGTTTTTCTCTGTGCCTCTGACACTCCCACCCCTGTGTTTCTCCTCTCTGCAGTCTTCTGTCAGATACCCTGTCTTAATGGAGGCAGATGCATCGGCAGAGACCTGTGCTGGTGTCCATCAAACTCAACGGGGAAGTTTTGCCACCTCCCAGCCCCGCCACCTGCCAGACCCACCCCTCACAGCCACAAGGATGCCAGCCACCAGGGAGCAAAATCTCCTTCCCACTCCATGTACACTCTTCCACTGTCCAATCAGCAAGGTAATCCCCCAGCACTTTGGCCAATGGGAGGGCAGCCTTTGACCTCCCAATTACTTATTTTGAGGCCCAGTCACACCAGGAAGTGGATAGTTTACAAACTTCTGTAGCTGGAGATCTAGCCACTAAAGGGGGCCTGTTATGCTATTTTTCAGGTCCATACTTATATTTTGGACTTCCACTGGCACATGTTTACATGCTTTATTGTTAAAAAAAATATTTTTCTAATTTTCTCACACCTGTATTCATCCTCTGTCTGAAACGCTCCATTTTAGCGCCTGTCTCTTTGAGCCCCGCCGCCCGACAAAGCCACAGCTCTGCACTGTAACGGCACTTTGTATCGTAAAACATCACCAATAAAAGCTTCTCAACTAAAATCTTCACAACCGGACATGTTCCAGTAGGAATCTGATCCGAAATCGGGGAGAAATTAACAACATTGGCAACCAAGGTTACAGCTTTCCCTGACTAGCAGTGTATGTAATGTAAACACTTGCAGTAACGCGCCTGGAGCGGGTGACCATATAATGAAATCCATCACAAGTTGACGTCACCTTGTAGCCAAAGTAGAAAAAAAAAACTGTTGGGATGGTGTAACACAGCAAGCTGTGTTCCATTGTGGATTCTCTGGCTCTTCTTTCCTCCAGAAGTCAACATTGTCAAGACAGCTTGCTATTGGTCATCACAAAAATATGACTCCACTTATAGCAGCAATTCCAGTGGAAATTTTGCAGTGAAATTCTCCTTGATTTTCTACACTTTTCCCCCTGCTTTGCTCTGCCTTTGCTGGCCAGCAGTGGAGGTCAGACTCTATTTTGAGCAGAATAAGTAATGGATAAGTGTCTGCACAATGCTGCTTTTATCAAACAGAAGTGGTTATTAGAAACAGAGCAAGGCCACCAGGGATCTAATCTAAGGGCGTCCCGGGGGTGGAAAAAAAGGATCACAGACGATAAAAAAAACAAAACATTTTGGGACGGTTACAGGACGGAACGTAGACCTTGCCTATAAAAACAATACAACTGCGATTAAACATTAATCTCTGACAAAGTTTTCAATGTAGAATTGTGAGAGAGAACACAATTCAAGTCACACAAACTGACACGCACACACAGCGAGAAGATGAACCGTGGATGTTCGGCGGTTACAATGGCGTTCTAAATCGGTGGGGGGTTTTTACGCTTTCTGGTGTCACCGGCGGCCTAAACAGCAAAATGTACTGCGGAAGAGACAACTCCTACCATGCTCTCTCTCTCTCTCTCTCTCTTTCCAGACACCAGACAGGTGGCCTTCTCACATGCTGGTGTATAACACAAAGTTTACAGATATAAAAATCGAATAAAAAACAATTGATTTATGAATTGAATGAACACATCAATGAATATGAATGTGTAACAGATGCTTTCATAAAATGTGAGCTTATTCATAATTTAATCATTTCCAGGGTGTTTTTTTTTTATGATCATGGACATAATTTAATTGTAGAAAAACAGTGATTTTTACGATCGGGATGGTCAGCAGACGGTTTGGTGAAAAAGTTAAGTTAGGGCCCTGAAAGCCACATCATGAAGTTATAAGACGGGATATAAAAGATTTACTCACTTTCCATTTCTCCTGATATCCTGTTTTAATTTCCTCCTCGCGTCTCGCTCAGCATCTCGTTCCATCTAACAGTAACTAGAAGCAGAAGCTTTGTCTTAGCTCATTTAAATTCCACTGAGAATATCTTCCATCCTCCATTTTGAATTAAATTAAATAATCATAATTAAATGACACGCATCCAATGTCTGTATTATCATGTCACAACAAAAAAAAAAAAAAATCATCTTTCCTGTCTGTATGCTTTACATATACACTCCAGTTTCATTTCTTGATAAGGTCTATTTCTTCTCCTTGGACTCTCCCTGCCGTCTGTCTGTGCGTCTATGATTCATGAGAGTGGATCAGGATTCTGGGAAAAAACCCTGGCACTCCCTGAAGATAGATGCTTCCCCTCTGTCAGAAGGACAAAAGAGCTCATTCTCCACATTGCAAAATCTTCTTAGCTCCTCAACAAATCTGCTTTTGGACTTTAAGAAGATTTGATTCAAACCAGAGAATCCCAAACTCTTTGTGTTGTTGTTGTTTCGTCGTATCTTAATAGTGTCTTCGTTGCCGGGAATTCCCGCTTAGATGTCATAACTTGGTGATGAAGCAAGCTAAGTGTGTGTCGAACAAGTTTGTGCAGGGTGTTAGCTGATAGCTCGCAAACTGCAGCTATGTATATACAGCTTTTATCCCTTGGCTGAGGACGCTTCCACGTACATTATCCAAAATTTGAAACTATAAACTATCCTCTATATTGTATAAACTCTGGGTCTCTCCTTCTCCAGTGTCTCTCCACCCATCCTTGGTGAACGTTCACATTCAGCACCCTCCAGATGCCGAAGTACAGATCCACCAAGTAGCTCGGGTCCAGCCCGGGCAGAGGCCGGCCACCACAGATGGGGCTCACTCTGTCCAGCAGCGCTCCCAGCCCGGGAACGGACATGACCACACCCATGAGCACAGCAGCAGAGGGAATGGGAATGACCACGCCAGACCGCACAACCGCCAGAACGGACATGTCGGAAGATGCTTTCAGGAAACAGTAGATGGACAGGTATTGTGTGCCACCTGACATATCCTAGCCAAAGATTTTTTATTTTTTTTATATATATATATATAACCAAATTCTATTCAGCAATCAGCACAAGTGGTGCTACAGAATTACAGATTCTTTTTTTTTTTTTTCGTTTTAGACAGAAATACCCCAATAACACCAGTATAAATAACAGAATAGCTGCATAAACATACAACACATAACAAAAATTTAAAAAAAAAAATTAATAATAATAATAATTATATATATATATATATAAAATAAATAAAAAAGGGCAACTGATCACACACAGCATCAACATGCCAAAGATATTCTACACTCTACACTGTTACAAGAGCATTACAATGGGTAGCAATGGTATGAAATGATACACACTTCAGTGGGTGAGGTCTTGTAAGTATAGTGAACGTAGTGTGGATGGATGAAAAGTTTATTTTGATAACATTCAATATTTACACAGCCATATTTGGCATTACAAAAAAGCGTTACAAAAATATGTTATCTGTGGCGTTTGTGAACGTTAGTTGCCAGATCTCGCTGAGACAGAAACAGGTCTCGAACAAATTTAATTTTCTCCTGATCTGTCCGTCTGAAAATGCCATTTCAGTGTGAGAATGTTCAGGAGATGTGTGGCTTGTGAAAACTGTGTCCAGTATTTACTTTGGTGACTATGGGCCGAAAGGATCGATCCTAATCTCCGTTCACTAATCAATAGACTCGGGATCTGCTCCTAGTCTCCTCAAGAGACGGGGCGGTAACTAACCCCACATGACACAGATACAGGAAATGACTCCAAGATGCACCGTGTCACTTCTAAACTGTCTCTGTCCTAGCCTATCGGAGGTTGACACCAGTGAGTGAAAGTGTTGTTTTACCACAGGTATCCCGTCACCTTCTCTGATTGCTGCTGTCTCAAACAGGAAATGGGCCTGCGGCTATGATTTATGTCATGT
Source organism: Heterobranchus longifilis (assembly GCA_028570985.1). Lineage (NCBI taxonomy): Eukaryota > Metazoa > Chordata > Actinopteri > Siluriformes > Clariidae > Heterobranchus > Heterobranchus longifilis. Next base: position 5,772 of record JAOVVB010071578.1, read on the forward strand.
CCAGGATTTACGAGCTCTGACCACCCTGGCCATCTCATGTTGCACCCGTTCCCCCAACATCGGCATGTTATGAGTTAGGATGCGTTCAGAGGACAAAGGTTAAGCTCAGAAATCCAGCCCATGTGGTCGTCTTTGTGGCTCAAATGGGAAGACTTTCATTATGGAACCATGCGTACAGTATTTACTTTGCATGGTCAGGATAATGCAAGTATGTCACAACAGACAAGCATCAAAGAGAAAAACAAGTTACGAAAGGGAAGGACTTAAGTGGTAGTGCGTGAGTTTGGCTAATCTGAGGCTTAATAGAGCATATGTTTGCTTGGCTGCCGTGTCAGAAATTAAGGGGAGTGACGGGAAAAAATACCATGAAAAATTTGTAGAAATTCCTTTCGGACAATATCCTAATCCTGCATTAAGCCATCATTTTTAGTAATATTAAATTAATTAAATTTCCTTTTCCATCTCTAACACACACTCACACAAACTGTTACATATAGCAATAGTATCCTTTTTATTTACTCATGTTGGCATAAAGTGGTGATTACTGGATGCATTTAATCTGGGCTCATTCCACATTAAAACAGCAACTTTATGCACTAATTACTATTTTTTTTTAAAGTGCTCACACAATTCTGTAAATGCCCTGATCTTTTTTAGAAATCTTCAGAAATATTTTTAAAATTGCCGACACTGCTTAGCTGTAATAAGGCGTCATGTTTGACTCTTAGGTTTGCCGTTGCAACAACACAATGATACGCAGTAGAGTTGTTTTTGCCAGCATTATTCCTTGAACAAGTTTGTTTGTGCTGATCTGCAGCTCCAATTTTCTCTATTTGGTTTCATAGAGAGCTTGAAATTAAACCCTCCAGTCACAATGATTTTTCAGAACCCCAACAGAACTACCCCAGAGACGGGAGTGTACAAAAGCGTTAGCCGGTAGTTTCCCCTCTTCTCCTGCCAGTATGCCAGTTTGGTGTTCTCCAGAAGAATGTCCTCTCTGTTGCCTCTTTAGTTACATAAATCTCTATTGGCCAAAAATCCAATAAGTAAGGCTGATAGGAATCTCTCTTCACAATTAGCCAAGTGCCTTAATAAGGCATGCCAGGAGGTTCATAGTTCTTGAGACTCAGCGCTCATGTCCTCCTCCAACTAACTAGTCTCAGATGTGCCTTGTCCTTGCAGATAGGTAGACACGCACACTCTGACACGCACACCCTCCCCTTGCCAACACACACTCACACACACACACATTTGAACACAAACAAGCACGCATGCACAAACATTTAACACTCATTCTCAGAACTTGTTTCTTAGATTTAACGCAGATGTGTGTTGTTGTTGTAGTGTGGCAAGCCTCTGCCAGGCCTAACCAAACAGGATGATTGCTGTGGAAGCGTGGGCGCCTCCTGGGGTCTCAACAAGTGCCAAAAGTGTCCAACCAAACCAGGTAAGCCCTCCTGACTGAAAGCCATCAGATCTGAGCAATTTTTTGTTCCGCTCTGTTCCATTACATACTTAAATCTAATCTGGTCTAAATCTGTTGGTATTATTTTCTGTTGTGCCTTTGGTATGTTGATCTCTTGGTATTCTTGTGCTGTTATTCACACTGGTTCAAAACAAGACGCTCTACTTTCATAGTGCTGTATATTAAGGTGATTAGTCAGTGACTACCTTTACATGCACAAAATATTCTGGCTCTTGCCTTTATTAGAAAAAATAGGCTATATTCCTACTAAGCTGTTTACATGGTTAATGAAAATTAATTTTCCACTAATATTTCCATCAGTGCGAACAAAGCCTCCCTCTTTCATTCCTTCAGCCATCTTCTTGAAAAGGTTGGCAGAAACCTGTTGATATCCAAGTCTTTCATAATGTTTAAAAGTAGGTGTGTTTCTCCTTTCCGACCAGAAATGTGGGGTTTTCTTTGGTCATGCATCTCCACCCCAACCCTGCAAACTACTGGCTATAGTTGGTTTTTGTACAACATCCATAGAAACCCATAGAACTGACCATAAGCTGTAAACAGGCAAGAGGCCGTCACAAACTGCTGTAAAAAAAACCCAACTGAGACACATATTCAGAATGTGCTGTGTACACCTCTAAAGAATGCTTCAAAAACCCGAATCACACCGGCATATCCCACATGTCTTAATCGGAAAATGCTATATTCAGATAAAGGCTTTATTCAGAATATCCAAACAGAAAATGCTGTTTACATGACCTGTATCAAATTTGGAATATTGTCATATCCGGAATAATAGTGTAATATTTATGCGCATGTAAACATAGTCACTGATGCCTGTTATACGCCATAGCAGCAGCTGTTTGCGCTTGGTGGATTTTTTACAGCATTTATCACAAACAATACTGATGACTGATGAGGATTAGCACATAGCAGCCTTCATTAGAGTCCTAAACTCCTCTGAGGCGACTGTGTGACTCAGCCATGCATCCAGTTGTAAAAATGAAGCTGTTTTCACTTCCATAAAACCGAAAAGTGGGAAGCAAATGAAAACACATTTAGCATGAAGATGAGAGCCTGGCAGGAGTGCCACCCACCCTGTGGGCAGATGGAGCCAGCGCGGCCTTGACAGAGGAAATGAACAGCCGCAGTTCAGCTGCTTCCCAAACCAGAGCTGCGGTAGGTTTGGGAATCAGCAGCAGGGTGGTTGCACGCCGGCAGGCAGGGTGGGTGGTGACACCCTTCACTGTAGATGGAGGGACTCTCACTCGGCCTGACAGCTCTGCGTGTTATTTGGATGGCGTGATTATGTCCCCCCGTGCTGGTGCAGGATTTGCTATTAAGGGCCTCATGGGAAGCAGCTTTGGTTGCCCATGGGGACATTACAATCATATTAGGGCCATGCCCGCAGATGTCAGTTGGCTGTCACAGTCCTCATACCCTCTTTAATGTCTGACCGGACTTTAATCAGAAGCAGACATCATCCCTCTCTGTCTCCCCTCCATCTATCATAGATGCCGATCCATTCTTTTCTCTATCTCCCCTTGGCATGCTAGATTCCTAAGTCCCCGGCACGATCTCTTTTGGCTCCCAGATGTTTTCCTCTGCTCCCTCCTTTGAAGTTTGTGGGGAGAAACGGAGTGAATACCCCATTTGCTCATTTTTGTGGTTGTTTTGGGGGGCAGCGTACTGTAAGCCCGGGGTCCCGGGTCACACGCAGGCAGGGAAGAAAGGATAGGAAAAGAGAGGAAAAATGAAGTCAAAATGAAGTCATGTATGTCCCAGAAGCCTTAGAAGGGAGCTTTTAATAAGAGAAATGCTTTGAATTCCTCTAGAGTGTTATTGTTCTCAGTTTTGGCCTGATGTTTCAGCTGCATTCTTCCCTTACTGGCCAGGATGTATGCTTCCTTACGTGTTTGACAGGAATGATATATAACCTGGAGAAAAATGATGCTGTCCTTTTTCTTTCACAGTGAATGGGTCAGCTGTCGGCTTACAGTGTGGAGAAATGTCGTATAGCTTTATAAGAGTCTCCTGTGTCTCTTGTTAAGTATGTGATAATGATGTCATGAAAGCCCAGTTTGTATTTAGGGGTGTAACGCTACCATTGGTCAGTTTATAGCAGGTTACAAAAATGCACTTTTGACTGAGAAGAAGCATTGCTACTTCATTTTCTTTATTACATTTCAAGATGAAGCCAATATGACCACACTATGATGGAGACGGTTCTGTTTCAGTAAGTCTTCCTGGATTTACTTCAGATATCTGTCACTATATCTGCACCAGCCTCACTCGATATTGTATTGAGAGCTTTAAACAAATAATATAGACTCATGGTGTACTATATTGTGCCGCTGCAGTCTGGATGTGTCTCTTTGTGAAGTCTGTGAATGTATACGTACTTCAGCTGACAATATTTCATAGCTGGCTGTTATTCATTATTATACACGAAGGACTCTATGTCACTGTTGTGGCAATAAGGGATGAGTTTATGTGCGTGTGTGTGTGTGTGTGTGTGTGAAGGAGGGCTGACGTTATGGAGGCATGAATGCCAGTACATCCCATCTCAGTGGGAGCCGAAGCCTTCAGGAGCCAGAGCCTTTAAAAGTCACATGCTGAGGATTCCTGGGTCATAATGAGATCCAGATCAACCAGGGGAGGCTGCAGTCAGCTCCGTCCCTCTGGTTCTGATGATGAGGTGGCGCGAAAAAAAAAAAAAACAGCGCTGCAGTTTTGTTTAAATTTCAAAGTAATTCAATAGGATAGTCATTTCTGATAGAGAATCTGATGTAGAGGTTATCAAAACTGTTATTGAGTATAAGCGGCGACTTGTTGAGGAAGAAGAGGTGAGTGGGGCGGGAGACAATTTTGTTGCACAGTAGGGATGTCAAAGTTTGAATATTCCTTCTAAAAAAACCACATAGTTGAACTATTCAAATATCTATTTTTGTGCATCATGTCCATAAGAGTTCAAACCAGTAGAGTCAACAACTACTTGTATAGGTGTATTTATGTCAACATAAACATGCCTTTTAAAATATCTGCATACCTACACATTACAGAATAACCTGTATACTATAGGAAGCAGGATATGACACGGATTACACCGCGGCAACGTAGCCGTAAACATCCGAGTCTCTTGCTGTTCCTTGAATTTGTCGAGCGAATCCGATGTCAGCCCTTACCGACAGAACTTCCTGAATCTCGTTGTCTCTCTAGTTAGACATTTTCATTGGCGTCTTTGTGTAAATGACCCTTCTTCT